>CM048044.1:2783407-2928407 GCA_026259375.1 Verasper variegatus | reverse complement strand
CCTGAGCACAGTCAGTTACAAGGTTGTCTCTGTCTGTGTGAATTTATATCCTGGACGTCCAACATCTCTTCCTGCCTCAGCAGCTCTGTTGATATTATATATCGCCCTCGCAGCCGCCTCATCCACACAGCAGCGTCTCTCCTGCTCTCTCTGCTGCTTCACCTTCACCTTCTGTGATTATTTCTAACGAGCTGCAGGAAGCCGGCCTGATTGGAATGGGCTGTTCTCTTGAGCTACTTCATAATTACTCCTTAACGTTAGTGAGTCCTCCTCAAACACAATATACTGGCACTTCATATTGTTTGTGTGCAGAGCTTTTTATAAACAGTCCCTGGTGCAGAGGGAAGTTAGAGAACCTTGTGTTCGTCCTACAGACTTTCATGGTATTTATAGTTGGATGCTGACATGCAGACGTCCCATGTTGTCGGATATAGAACACTGTCAGTCCCTGGTAGTTGTGTCTCGTGCAGAAGTGCGAGTATTGTGCATGTCAGGGTGCATGAGTGAGGGTGGACTCTGTTCATTTGAGTCCGTACATGAAATATAAGCACAAGTAGACACAATGAAATGAGGCAACAACCCCTCTCTCACACACACACACACACACACACACACACACACACACACACACACACACACACACACACACACACACACACACACACACACACACACACACACACACACTAGGTGATTTTTTGTCTCCTCTGTTCTGCAGGAAGAATTTGCATTGACTTGCATTATTTCCTGCAGAATTACTCAGGCTTTAAACACAGGCCATACTCTATATGTATTTATTTTAATATACCTGCCTCAGCCCCTGTCTTTTTATTATTTATCGCCCTCATAGCATCTCACGCTCAAACAGCAGCAGTTTTCCATCGTCAACGATTAATTCTCATGTCACTGTTGGCCTCTTATACTTTTTATGAATACAACCCCCCTCGCTTTGCTTTCCTCTTCCATCAGAATCATTTCCACTACGACTGTACTGAACAGTAACATGCTTCTATTTATGCTGATACAATGAAGACAGAAATAGACTCTACTTGTTCCTTCATGTTAAATGTCCTAACGTCCTCCAGGTGCAGCTGAACAAAAGGTCCAGTATCTCGTCCAGATGTTCACTGTTATATGTCGAATCAATCAGAATAATCACAATCTCTCCAGCAGCTGTACTAAACCAAAATTGATCAGGATGTAATCGTTGATATTTGCAATAACAAAACACAACACACACTTTATACAGAAGACAGAGTCAGAGATGTTTGTGTATTTAAGGCCACAGGCAGAATCTGCGTAAGTCCAATGGAAGGAAATTAATTATAAGCAGAGAATTTCATCTTTAGATCTTCATTAGGGAAAAACTATAAAAGGGAATCTCAGAGCTTCCAATGGCATGGCATCATGACTGTCAATCCTTTAAAAACAACTGATGTTACATAGAGAAATACATTTTCACGTCCTATTTGTGAATTATACGTTGAAAGTGCTAATCTTTATTACAACTATCAAACTACACCAAAAGCCTCTATTTGACTCTAAATGGAATTGTACTTTATAAAATGAACATCATGCTGTATTGAGGAAGATGCAGGATTCAGGGTCTTCCTCATTGGCTTCACTTTCTGTACCTTTCAGAGTCTACGTCCAGTCAGATAACTTGCTATTCTATTCTATATAAGCAATCTCCACTAAATCCTGTTGACACTAACACCAGGCTGCTTTCATCAAAGATCTCCCATGAAGTGGTTTTTAGTTTTCATCTCTTCACTGCATTTCTTTTATTATCTCTCTTTACATCTTTTTTATCTTCAATATTTTAAATACCTACTTAACCTGTGTTCCCCCTCCTCCCTCTCTTGCAGGCGGAGATAGGCCCGGCTGCACTGAACCTCACCGACTCATCCCTGGGTACAAGCGGCAGCAGCAGCAGTAACACTGGCAGCAGCAGCAGCAGCAGCGGCAGCCCGGGTAGTAACACCGCCAGGGCCCCTGCTCCACCCGCCGGCAGTGCTTCCTCCCCACCTGCAGCCGCCGCCCCAGGCAGCCGCCGTCCCGCCTCCCCCGCATCCCCCGCTTCCCCTGTCCCCAAACCCCCCACTCCTAAGGTGTCCCCCGGGCGTGGAAAGGGCACCTGGAGGGTGGAGGACCTGGAGGGGGAGCTGGAGCGGAAGATAAAGATGTTGGAGAAGGAGCGTCAGGCCATGAGGAAGGAGACTCATGGGCAGCACGAGAAGATCAATCAGGGGCTCGACACGGTCAACCACCGCGTCACTGAGCTCGAACACAGTGAGTGTGGGGGAGACATAGAGGTGATGGGGGGGATGTATGGATGACCTGATTAGAGAGGATGTTAGACCACAGCATCCCTGAGCTGACTCACATGAGAGCTGACACTTTAATGAGCTCGGTGGGCGAACGGTGTCATCGCTGCGGAGAAGAGGCTGTAGATTTAAACAAGGTGATTCACGAGTGCTGAAGGTTGTGAAATGTCAAATGGGGCCGGGAGAGGGAAAATATAATTGAAACGGAAGTAAAAATTACCAAAATCAATTACTGCCCCTCCGAGGAACCTGCAAATCGTCATAATAAATATATTTATAAATGTTTTCGGTCGACAGAGATGCAGTCGGGAAGTGTCACATTGGTTCTGAAGGGTCTCGTTGAGTTTCTTCGAGCGTTAAGGTAACTGGAGGTGAGAGCTAACGATGGGAGAAGTGGAGAGAGGCGGATAAAGAGAAAAATCACTTCTCGCTTCTCCTTTTTATCTCTGTCACTCCCCCGGCCTCTCCGCCTGTCTCCTCATCCTCCTGCTGCAGCATCTTCACTGTGGCCTTGAGTTAGAAGAGTCCATCATTACCTGTAACAGGCGCCGTGGGGGCGTTTGTGTACGAACTGGCAGGGACAAGCACTAATGACAGTGGCCTTGTGTGAATGGGCCATTAACACATCAACAACACTTCATCTCAGCCTCATCTCTGCACCTCCGTCTGTCTGACTGTTTCTCTTTATCTCCTCCGTCTGTGTGTCCGTCAGCGCTGACAGAGCCGTCGTTCCCCGATGGCTTCGTCCTCTCCTTCCCCATGCGGACTAACTACATGTACGGCCTGGTGAGGAAGGAGATCAGTGAGATGTACGCCTTCACCGCCTGCGTGTGGTTGAAGGCCAAAGAAGGAGGCATCGGGACCCCCTTCTCCTACTCAGTGCCGGGGCAGCCCAACGAGCTGGTGCTGCTGCAGGGCGTCCACAACCCCGTGGAGCTGCTCATCAACGACAAGGTACGTGCAGGTTGTTTATTGTGTTGTGTATTTTGTGCGAGGAAATTAATGACTTCTTCTGGTGAAAAAGATTGAACATATTGTACCCTGCAGGCATCTGTCTAATTAGTCAGGCAAAAATAGGCCGAAATGGAAATCGTTATTAGTTTATGATTCCAATCTCGGAGCACGTGGGCTATCGTCTGGGGATGAATGAGCCTCTGCGGGGGGGGGAAGGGGCTATACTTTGGGGAGTCGGCCCAAGACTTTTGGATTGCCCTCTGTGCTTTACCAACCATTTAAAACGGATGGTGCTCTTGAGCAACGCATCAAATAATTAAAAACTGCATTTTTAATAACAGTGATTTACCGAAGAATAAATACAACAGCAAATGGGGACATTCATTTGAATAGAATATTCTTCGTCTTTTTTATTTTGCCACGTTTGTTGTGGGCCCACAGCAAACATATGTTACCGAGGGGACGCGGCACAGAGGGCAGCTCTAGCCAGCTGTCGTTTTATGTTGTGTGTTACTGCTTTCTTTTTATAGAGCTTAAGGCTTATAGGCCCCATGGCAGAGCGGAGTGCTGGTTTGCAGCAGCATTGGGAGGAAGGTTGGGGCAGGACTGAGTTCTGCTGACATAAACCTGTCAGGGGAGGGTGTAACCACAGCCACTGTACTCTCTCACCCGTAGGTTGCGCAGCTGCCCCTGTCCCTACCGCTGGACGAGTGGCAGCACATCTGTGTCAGCTGGACCCTGAGGGACGGAGTGTGGAAGGCCTATCAGGGCGGGAAGATGAAGGGCAGGGGGGAGGGGCTGGCTGCCTGGCACCCAATCAAACCAGGAGGGGTCCTCATACTAGGACAGGAGCAGGTGAGACGGAGGGATGGATGGACGGACGGACTTCTGAAAGTATGGACATTGGACTGATTGGTGGATGAACAGATATATGGATGGATGAATGATGGACCTGTAAAATAATTTGGTGGATGAATCATCAGATTGATTGATGGATGGACGTATAGAAGGATGGATGGATGATGGACCTGGAAAATAATGGGTGGATGGATGTACAGATAGATGGACGGCTGGATGCATGAATGTATGGATGAACGGTTCAATGGATGAATCATCAAATGGATGGATCAACAGTTTGATGGATGAATAAACTCTCCGAGGGCCGCACCGGCAGCTTTTCACACATGAACAAACAGAAACCTGAAGGACCCTCCCTCTCCTTCATTAGGGAGGCAACCGCGTTACATAACCATTATGAGATCTGACATTATCCGTCCTCCATTGTGTCAAAAGAACGACGCAAAGGCCACTCAGCATCTCATTGTCAGAGCATAAAGGCTCCTAATCAGAGCGCTGTGGGCCCGATGCTGCAGTGATGCAACAACACTTGATTTAATGGACATTTTCTAAAGAGAGGGAGGGGGGGGGGGGGGGAGAGAGAGAGAGAGGGAGAGTGCTTTATTAATCTGTCTGGTGGATGGATGCTGATCCCGGGACATTCCCTTTACAAAGATGCTTTGAATGGACATTTTTAAAAATGTTTTTAAAAAGAGGAATCATCAAAACACAATATTTCTTTTTATGGATAAAGCTTTAGCTGCAGTTTCACTCTCACTGGACCAGAAAATACAACCACAGTATTTACTTCACAGCAATGTCCTGTAGTTCTCAGGATTAGACATAATATAATCACCTCAATATACGACATGTGTACATCCAGAAAAGTGCATTATTGGAACATATTGTAAGGGTGAAGGACCCATAATAACTTTCAAGAGGTACTGGTCTTGTTAATTTTTTGACATACAAAACACAAACAGTAAACATTGCCCCAGTAGTTCAGAGTTTAGAGAGATTTTAGTCAAACCAAACTTCCGTCTCTTGGTTAATCATGCTAACATTTTCATGTCCAACCATTCTAACCCTTTTTCAATCTCCTCCTCCTGAAGGATACGCTGGGCGGGCGATTCGATGCCTCGCAGGCCCTGGTCGGGGAGCTTTCCCAGTTCAACCTGTGGGATCGGGTGCTGAAGCCCATAGAGGTGGCTGCCCTGGCCGAGTGCAGTTCCCCCGCGCTAGGCAACATCGCCCCCTGGACCGACCTGGACGTAGATGTTTACGGCGGTGCGACCAAGGAGTCCCTGGACCCCTGCCACGCCGCCCAGAGATCCAACCCCTCCAGCCCCAAACAGTGAGGGCTGACGGAGAGAATTCGGCCATGGGTGGTCGGGTATAGGTCGTTTTATGAGTTGATTCAGGCGTTTGACGGCACATCATATTGGACTTTACAGTATATTTATTTGTTTGGGGAAGGAAACCTCTCTGGTGGAGCGAATGTTAGACCTCTGTGGTCGTTCAGAGTGGTGTATCTGTTTTGTTTTTTGTGTTGGTGTCCACGCTCATGTGTTATCTTCTGCAGTGAGATACAGTGAGTTAGCGAAGGCTGCATGGGTGGATCAACTTCTGGCATGAACCGGACTATGATGGAATATTGCCATAAGCGATTATTAATTGCCTCTGGTTAAATGTACCGATGTCTACTGTGGGTAATAATCTGTTGGGCCAGTTAACTTCACGCGGTGATTCAGGCAGAGGGCTGGGTGGGGTTTGGATGCCGATATGGACGAACCTCTCATGATGCCATATCCAATCCTTTTCTTCATTTTACAGACACAAAGTTCTGTCTTTGTTTTTGTTGTGTCCAGTTAGCGGAAAGTGATGCTATCATGGTAACAATGAAAACAGGAGTTTTGTTTATTTATTTTTTGACTCTATATGATCCTGTTGAATAACGTCTGTGTTCTTTTAAGTTTTCTATATTGCGTACCATGATTTGGTAAAACGGTGGTCTTATAAATGTACAGTATATTGTGTAATGTATCTCTGCTAATGTTGCTCTGTGCCAGTCTGCTGCCCCTGCTGTTGCCTCACACACACACACACACAACTCACAGTCCTGCAGAGTCAGGCTGCAGCTTTTTAGTTTGCAGCTTAAACGAAGCAGCACTCGACCTTTTGATTGACGTCTGAAATTAACACTCGATGTCTAACTCAGCACCGATCGGACACCGAGGCTACATCCATGCTACGTGCTAGTTTTAAAAAATGATTCACTGCCACTCTGGAGTTTTCAAGCACCTAAAAACGGAGAAACCAGGACTGTGTTGTAACATGAACTCGCCAAAACGGAATCGCATGCCCAGCATTCTCGAATGGTCATGTGATGTGCTTTTCCAGATGTGTGGACTGGGATTATTATGCTCGACTCACATGTAAGCGTTGTGTTAATGCCTTGTGGTGGGCGTGACCTATTCTGGGTGGTAGTGCGATCAGCGTAACGACGACAAGACACACAACTAGTTATCAATACAGTGATAAAGAGTAGGTCACAACCAGATGAACACACACCAGTTTCAACAGCTGCTGCCGCCTCTGCTTTCACATAAACGTTTGCGGGGTTGTGTAGCTCTGTGGCAGAAGATTGGCAGTTCAACTCCTGAAACCCTCCCGCAACCTATTTCCTAAATATCCCTCGGGATCAACAAGTATCCATCTATCGATCTGTTTGATTGGCTTGCGGCTACGCTTGAGTGTTGGCTTCTACACGATTTCATTGGCTGGAACCTAGATAAGTTGAGCTCTGCAGCAAGAGCAAGGCAACACAACAGATGAAAGATGCCATCAGCCCATTCAAGGTGAATTACCAGCGTTACGGTTGACGTGTCCAACGTGGATGTGTGAGTCTAGCGTAACTGATACAGAGTGAAAAAACACCCGAGTGGATGGAGATCGTTTGGGTTTTAAAACGAGAACGTACCAGTGTGGATGTAGCCTGACATCTGAGTAGCTTTTCTGACATTGTGATGTATCCTTGAATGTAATCCAGATGGAATGTGAGTAAATGTGCATGACCAGGGTCATATCTGCTGCCACTTCAGAAACAAAGTAGAAATGTTGGTGTCCGTGAACTGCCCCCACGCTCTCTGAAGCACACAGGTGTCTGTTGGTAAATCACATGACAGACCGTGAGGATTTACTCTATGACGACCATTTTGTACTGTACATCGAACTCTGTATAAAAGATCAGCATGAAATATTTGTGTTTATTAAACCTCGGAGCGGACAGAGACTGTAGCAGGCGGCTGTCAAACTGAAAAACCCACAAACCAAATAAATAAATAGATTCAAAACAGCACATGTGATGCATTTGATTCCCACTTCATCTTCTCCTTAATCCTGAAGCTGTTGAAATGTACGTGACTGGGACATTTTACATTTCTTGTTTCAAAAGCATCTAATGGCACTTTTATATAATGTGGGATGGAAAGTTGCAATGGATTTCACGAGGTTGATTTATTGTTGAATAATAACATTAATAACAATATAATATGTCTTATTTGTGACCGTAATACAGTATAGAATTAAATAAAACATGGTGGAGACCAAAGGTTGGAAGCAAACACACCAGGATGTTTTTATCTGGTGTAGCTTCATCCAGCAAAATATGTATTGACCTATGCTGTGATGCTGAAAACTGAGATTAGTCCTAATCTTCCGTAGTCTTTAGTTCAATGCAAGTTCAAAATGGACATCATAGGAATCGAGATTCGAGAGGGTTTGAATCTTAACCGCCAGACATCAGCCTGTACGACGACAACACATAGGGTTAGACACTGAGTTGTAAAGTGCCTGCCTGGGCTCTGATGCCACGAAAAAACTGTTAAAAGTTTAAATGTTTGCTTCTTCGTCGTCGTCTTCTCTTTCTTCTCCTTCTCTCTCTCTCTCTCTCTCTGTCACTTTCTCTCTCTCATGCTTTTGGTCGTTGAAGGCTGTGACAGTGTTGCACTCGTCCTTATTTGCATCTTCATGGATCTTCTATGATATTGTGAAATAGATGGAATAAAATAATAAAAATGGTTATGACAACATTTCCAGACTCGTAGCTCAATTAATGTGTGTGTGTGTGTGTGTGTGTGTGTGTGTGTGTGTGATCCTTTATCTCTTTACATGGTCACAATAAGACAAAAAGCAAGTTGCTATAACGTGGTGTCACCCCTAGGTTGCCCATAATTGTGTGTGTGTGTGTGTGTGTGTGTAGAAGTTGGTTGTGAACAGTTTATTGTGACAGATACTTACACACCTCAGCTCATTTGGGTTAGACCTCAAGCTACTGCCCTTTATGACCCTAACACACACACAGACACACACACACACACACACACACACACACACACACATAGACACACACACACACACACACATAGACACACACACACACACACACACATACACACACACACACACAAATCTTGTTTCGCTGAAATGAGACTAGATCAGTTGCGTATTTGCTGTTTGCCTGTGTGTGTGTGTGTGTGTGTGTATGTGTGTGTGTGTGTGTGTGTGTGTGTATGTGTTAATATGTATGACGCTGAGGCGATTATTCATCAGAGAAACACGTCTCTTCATGTAAACATAATAGTTTACTCATAGATTTAAACAAAGCTCTGATTCGTGGCCACTGATTTTCCCACACACGACACATTTCCTGGCGTTGGGCCTCGGCTGAACTGGGATCGGATGTGTAACCTCCCACTGGTAACATTTCACACGTCACAGTTATGACCAAAGGACCATGACTCAACTCCTGATATGTTTTTAATCCCTGGAACTGATCATAAAAGCCAAACCACCATTTTTACTGCTGCTGCTAATGAATAATACTAAAACCTGATTTGTTGACGTACGTCTGTCACTAGATTTATTATATTGTGGTATATATATATATATATATATATGTATAAATATATATATAAATAATGTATATATTTGAATTGTAATTATATTTATTAATGTGTATACATCTGTTCATTTTAGGCACCAAATTGCACCCACTTATAGATATAAACTCTCTAAACTTGCCAGATTATTTTGTCATCAAGATCCATGAATGATTCTCTTGCAATATTAAGTGAAAAACAATCCTGGATCCACCGCCTGATCCAGTGGTTTCTGTGTATTCTTCCCTTCAAACCAACAAACCAAACCAGTAAACGACTCAGCGACACAGTAATGAAGACGTAACTCCTTGTAGGAGCTAATTATAAAATCAGTGTGTCGATCTTTCAGAGATTTCTTCCCTCTCAGTTTTTTAATGATGATGAATCTCTGCTCCGTCTCTGTTGATCTCAGTCACAGCTTGTTAGTAGAGTCACATGGGGTCGCCCCCCCCCCCCCTCCCCCCCTCCCCCCCAATCTGCTTCCCCCGCCTGTTGAATTATAGATACACAGTAATTACCTCTATCCAGACCTTATGGAAAATCCTGGTTTGACCCTGCTCTCTGTCGCACGTCGGCACCAACACGTCAACTCACATGTTGAATTTAAAGCAAAACTTCCCCCCCCGTTCATCGTCTTTCTCCATTTTGTCCCACGTGCTCTGCTGCAGAGACGCCGGAGTCTCAACCTTCCTCGTGACTACAGATGAATGGAATTCTCTCTGCAGTGCATCGCTCCATCGCTGATAGCTCTTCTCCACTCGAGCAATCGGAACACATCCTCCACATCCCACTCTGCGATTTCACCGTCGATCAGTCCTTCACCTTGAACTGCCTCAGAACCTGTCTTCCATTATTCCCCCACTTTCTTCATCATTAAGTGAGGCCGCTTGTTGATGTTTTTATTGAACACTTGGCTTCATCTCATATTTAACCACAATGTGGTTATACAACATTTTCCCCTCACGGTGAAAACTTTCCTCCAGGTATTTATACCACCACCTCCTCCACCTCTCTTTTATCCCTCTTTCTTCACCTGTTGGCATCTTATTCACTCCACATTGTGTGAAAAACAACTCCATCTCCTTCTCTCCTCGTGTTTTGACACTTTTATTTCAGCTACCTACCGGCCCTCTGGCACTTTTCTCTGCCAGCGTCTCACCTGGGTATTTAATGTTCCCTCTCTCTCTCAGCTCTCAGTGTATTTTTGAGATGTTTCACACTCGATCCAAGGCGAGTGCACACAGTGGCAGGCATGAGCCCCGCTCTTTTAAATGATGAACGCCACCAAGAGCATGAATATATAAGTATTTGAATACAAATAAAAACGAAACAGCATATTGATGTCCATGTGCACAGTTCAATAACCTGATAGTGGAGTTATCATTATGTGCAATCATACAAACCAACAGTAATAACATACATGATTAAACATTCAAATGAACCACACATTTATTCCGTTATTCCGTTCCTTCATTTTGAAATCCTCTGTTCTCCTCTACATCATGAACATCGTATATATTTTAGAATAGCGATGATTACATTTGATTTTATTCTTTCATAAAAGTGTTTCAATCCAACAAGAAGAATTAGAAACCACTAATATAAGGGTCAGAGTTAGTATATAGAATCACAAAAAACTATGCTAATTAAATTAAAGGTAGATAATTGTAATAAATAATTTTGTAGCCTGCTGCCTATAAATGGGACTTTCTTGTGATCGAGACAGACAGAATAAAGGAGAGAAAACTAATCATGTGATCTGTCTGTGATCTGTTTGTCTGCCTCTCCCGGGATTGATTGACAATCCTCTCTAATCCCGAGGACAGTCGTTGTTTCAGACACCAAATGAATCCAGATGTTCATGAGCTGGTGTTTCGGGCTCTAAAAGCACAACCCAGGTTTACGCAACCATCACACACCGAGAGAATCTGGGACTCACTTTCACAGCTTTGTGGGGTTTTATTTGTGTGTCTGTGTGTGTGTAGACTGACGATTCTGGGTCAGGACTCTCCACCTGGGGATTCCACACAGATGCTTCCAGCTGAATGTGGGACAGAGACAGTGAGAGGATGGAAACACAGTCTGTTCCACAGTCACATTATTTCAGAACAAATAGTTAGAATAAAAAAATAATAGAAATAAACACACAAATAAAAATATAAGAAACCATGAATTCATACAACATAACATGGTCTTATGATAATTATGATGATTGAATGAAATTAAATATATATTAATTTTATATGTAAGCAGATTGCAGTGTTAACAATGTGAAACAGATAATTAATGACATTATAATAATATAACATTAATTACATTTTGCTCCACCCTGCAATAATATGAGATGAGATGAGATAAGATGAGGTAGGCAACAATTAAATACACAATAAAACAGAAACAAATTAATAAAATAAGAATACAGACAATATCTACATAATATACTTGATAGTATTTGTAGAGAAATGTGCCATTATAGTTTAAATATGATGTTAAATTATATGACATGTATACTCAATTCATTTGTCTTTCCTGTTCCCTTCATCTCTATCAGGGTTAGGGTTAGTATGTAGTATGTATGTATACAGCCGGTAAAATAAGTATTGAACACGTCACCATTTTTCTCAGTAAATATATTTCTAAAGGTGCTATTGAGATGAACTTTTCACCAGATGTCGGTAACAACCCAACTCACCCATACATACAAAGAAAACCAAACAAATCAGTTCGCAAATTAAGTTATGTGTGATAAAATGGAATGACACAGGGAACTTTGAACAGTGTGACATCAAAGGCATCTGCCTCCACACAGTGTGGCATCTACGGCAGCTGCCTCCACACAGTGTGGCATCTACGGCAGCTGCCTCCAAACAGTGTGGCATCTACGGCAGCTGCCTCCACACAGTGTGGCATCTACGGCAGCTGCCTCCACACAGTGTGACATCAAAGGCAGCTGCCTCCAAACAGTGTGACATCAAAGGCAGCTGCCTCCAAACAGTGTGGCAGCTGCCTTTACATAGCAGCGGTTTCTGTTGACACCGGAAGTGCCTCTGCGAACTACCGCTGCCACATCTGAGCTTGCCCTTACTGTCGTAAGTACCTCTGCGTCCATACCCGCTCTCACTAACACCGACAAACATTTAGTAGCAGCTAGTCGGAGGATTCACGGGTTCAACTGTGTTCAAAATGTTGAAGGACCCACCGACCGGTATCTGTTTGCTATCGAGCTAGCTGGGTTAGCTAGCTCATAGAACCTGTGAAGCTAGTGGCGGTTACTAACGTGATGGAGCCCGGTTGAGTTTAAAGAGGGTCAGGGGCTAAGCAAGATGTCCGTTATCTGTGTCTGGTTTAAATAAGAGGTGTTTGTTTTCTGAGGGAATCTGTGGTGAGATGCTTGTGTTAGCGTCTCACCGCAGCTAGCCGTTACTTAGTAACGGCTAAGTGTTGTCAGCTAACTTAGCCTCAGCTGCAGATGTGTACTTAGGAAATAAGTCCCCCTACAACAGCTGGTTCGTGTGTGTGGTTAACGTGTGAACTGTGTGTTTGCAGGGGTCGGAATGGCTGCGACAGGCGAGGGGAAGAAAGAAGAGGACTACAAGAGACTGCACAGCTTCCCTCTCATCAGGGTAGGAAGTGGGACACAGGACAAAAACATGGGAGCAGCTCATTCTGCAAACACAGCGTCAGCAGGACATTTCCATTGTTTAAGTTTGTCTCCGCAGGCGTCAGGATTCAGTGCTGCACATCAATTCTGACAGACTCTACAAATACACCACATGTGTAAATCAGCTTGGCAGCAAAACCCGATTCTACGGTGGTCGAGAGAGCTCAACACACTGCAAGTTAAGAAAACACATGTGTGGTCAAATTGATGAAGTGGTTTTCTTAAGGTACTGCGTTGAGCTCTCTCCACCACCGTAGAATCGGGTTTTACTGCCAATACGATTGCTCTCAGGGTGCATTTGTCTAAAATTACCCAGAGACACAAACTAGTACCTTGTGTAGACTCTTCAGTCATCAAACATACAAGCCAACATGCAGACGTTCTGACGCTTCAAGCTGCAGATGTAGTACGGTGGCCCAGAGGGCTCAACACGCTACAATTTAAGAAAACTTGCAAATGGAGAGAACATCTTTGTCAATATGACAACACAACCAAATCCCCACAACACAACAGAAGTTATTTCCAGGGGGTCACTAAGAAGTGCTGAACAAGGCTGAGTCACTAAACCTGCCAATTCTAGTAATCTGACAAAATATCCATAATTAATTGATAAATAAGAAGATATCATGTTGGCATGATAACATCTCAACTCTGTCTTCTTCAGTTCAACGTGTATCATCTTTATTGGGGAGTTTTTAATCTGTAAAAGCTCAGATTGAGGAAGCATCATTTTTATTAATGTGATGAAAACTCTATTGTCCTCAAGGTAAACTAGTGTTGGTCTCTGAGCCACTGAGCCACATTGCCCCTTTATTAATACATCAAACATATAAGCTCTTACAAAAAGTGTACATGCATGTTATCGGACTGGATCCCCTGAAACGCGTTCATAGTCATGGTTGTTCATATGAAAGATGGATGTTAGTCATGTGTTAAATAAAAGAAAGATGACAAGACACCACAGAACCATCTGTGACTTGTGTTTGCAGCATTCACAAAAACACATTTAGCTTTAACCTTGTATTTTTAGTTTTGGTCCCAGAGGGAATGTTCTAAACATCTTAAGTCAGCAGATTTGTTGAACGCTCGTTGGCCCATAGTACATGTGATAGAATATAGATCTCTATTCATAAAGGGAAATATATTTAGAACTAAATATAGACCCTTACAAAATGTGTGGTTCTCAGCACACGGACATGCCAGAAGAAATGAGGGTGGAGACCATGGAGCTTTGTGTTACAGCCTGTGAAAAGTTCGCCACCAACAATGAGGTGAGTGTGTATTGTGTATTGTGTGTTTGATGCTTATCTGGCAGCATTGTCAGAAGTGTATGTTGCTGCCATGACTTTTCTATGGTAACGGGCTCTGAGGGATATTAAGACACACTCTTAACTCTCCGGCTTGATTCACCACAACTTCCTCCTTTGGACATCTCTTCCAGAGTGCAGCGAAGATGATCAAGGAGTCGATGGACAAGAAATTCGGCAGCTCGTGGCACGTAGTGATCGGCGAAGGCTTCGGCTTCGAGGTCACTCACGAGGTGAAGAACCTGCTCTACATGTTCTTCGGAGGGAGCCTGGCCGTGTGCGTGTGGAAGTGCTCGTAGCACCTCCTCCCTCTCCCCCCCCCCCCCCCCCCCCACCCTCCCCGTGCCGTGGCTTACTGGGCTAGGAATAAACACCAGCTACCAACCAGATGCTGGTTAACATTTGTGTTGTGGCAGGTCAGTTTGTCCACACTACCAGCCACTCTGGCAGATAATAAACCACCACTTCAAGATCTCGCCCAGTTTGTTGGCAGGGAAAATACTTGAAAGGGAATTTCTGAGAGCAGCAGTCACTTTGGCATTAACACAGCTTCCTGCCTTGTCTGTCACTTTTCTTTCTTTTTCTTTCCGTGGTTCTAAACATTTGTGTGTGTGTGTGTGTGTGTGTGTGTGTGTGTGCAAGTTCAACTTTTACAAACAATACAGCCAGGGTCTCCAAAGTCCTTTATCCTCATTCCTCTTCAGGGAGCGTGTGTGTGTGCGAGTGAGTTTATATGTTGGTGTGTGCTGGACACACACAGTTTTTTGAAGTAACACTTCATGTTCACCTCCCTCAGCAGTTTTGTGCAACAGTAAACTGTCCGTTTGCACTCGTCTCTCTCTCTCTCTCGCTCTCTCTCTCTCTCTCTCTGAAGCCGTGCAAGTCTTTTAATAAAATTCGTAATATTTTTTATGTGTACATAGTTTGATGCGACTTGAAAAACTTCTTTTTAAAGACCAGTGGCATCTTCTTACAACTGAAAGGCTCCGAGCCGAACCACACGAAACCCAAACCACCTTTTCTCCCTGTAAAGCTGTTTGTAATAATCCTGAACAATATCACCGCCGCGCCGAGTGATACAAGCAATGTGATTGTTTTCATGGTGATGCCAGTGTGTTAATGATCCAGCACAACGGACCATTATGTGTGAACTGACCTGATTGTACAATAAACTCTGAAATGTGATGAAATAGGAACTTAGGTTGTCGCCTGTGTTCTTCACAACATTTGCATTTCTTTCATTTCTGGCGGGATATTTTTGTGCAGATTTATCAGAAGCAAATGTAATTTTTATGACGCCTGTGGTGAGGAGATAATAGCTGCGGAGGTAGAGGAGATTTCTTGTAAGTAGGGACCAAATTAGAACGGGAATAAGGCAAATCATTTATTTTTCATAACAGCTAATGCAGTTACAGAATCGTTAGTGACTGCTCCTCCATTGCCAAGAGTCAAATTACACATTGGTTTAAAGTATCGTTTGGGATTTTTTTGGCTGAGTTTGAAAACAAGTGTGAAAGTATGTGCACAGAGGAGTAATATGCCAGCAACTGCTTTTACAATACTTTATAAAACTAAGAGATCCACAGAGGAGGATGGTTCCAAAAATACCCAAAAAGAAAAAAGGTAAACGATGGAGTTTCAGGGACTTGTCACAAAGAATGATGGAAACCTGCCCGAGACAGGTTTTCCCTGAGAACCTGGAGAAAGTCGTGTTGAAAAGACGATGATTTACATTTTTCAAAGATAACTTCCCTCTAAAGGCAGTTGGAATATTTTTGAAAGGAAGTTGCTCAAAGTGTCAGATTGACACCAGGATCCACACTGTTCTGTGGTGTCACTGAGCGAGTTCATATATCCACTTAAAGTGCTGCTCTACATCAGTGAATATCAGTTTGTATGTGCAAGGAGATAAAATCAGCTTCCAGCCGCACACTTACAACAGGTAAGAGGCAATTTTGCCAATGCAGGAGTTTTATCTTCACGTGAATTAAACATTTTTTGCAAGTTTTAGTTTAACGTTGATTTAATTAAAGATAAAATGAGGTGCACCGAAACCTTATGTTCACCGTATAATTAAATCAGTTTGTAGATTGAAGTGGCTAAACTGTCATTCGTTTGCACAATGACAGTGCAGAGGGCATTTTGACCCAGTGGTGAGGGGGGGAGGGGGGCACCATTGTTGACAGATGAGCTAAATCTGGCAACTCCATCCTGAACATTTGAATCCACAAACACTCTGACCCCAGATCAGGTCAGTCTGCTCTCTGGCTCTGTGTCTGATTCATGCAGGGAACTGAATGTGACTTTCACCTGATGGTTCAGGCCCAGATTAATAATTGAGATTATCAATCACACATATTCTGAATATGGTGAATCTTACATTTAATAACAGAGATCAAGCCTCGACCCAGAGCTGCTGCACAATATGAATTCTTGTCTGTTTTGTTTTTGAGAAGTTGGCCAAAAGGGAAAAGGTACCATTTATAAAAACAATCCAGAATAAAGCAAACAACCACAATTATTTAAATTCTGCCTCTTGGTCCTGGAGAAAGGTCGTAGTTCAATAATTTTGTCAGTGAATCACTTGTCAGTCTCAGCTGTCAATCAAGGCGTTCCTCCCGCCCTTCTACATCCTCTCTTTTAATGGCTGAAATGAATTTGAACCATGCATCCAGATTTCCTCGTCCTCCTGCAAATGTAATCCACTGATGGTTTTCACCCAGATTCCCGCAGTTGGACGATTTCAGGAAAACGCAGCCGGCACATTCTGCAGTTATCGCAGCGACTCTGATTAATCCAGTGGCTCTAGTGTCAGTAAACATGGTTCCACCCTGTGATGCATCTCATTCATTATTCACCCCAGACGCTCTTTATATATATCTCCTCCCTCTCGCTGGGACTTCTCAGCGCTGTTAAAAATTTATACAAAGAGCCACAGAGGCACTAAAGACTCTGCTGGTCGGCTCACTCTCGACACTGAAGCGCTCTCTCCCCCGTGCACAGGAAGGAGCCTCGTTATCCCGCTGTTGAGTCGGGCTTCTGAGCCACTGGTACAGACGAGGGGTAGAGTTACGTGATGGAGATGATGATGATGCTGTGGATGAGGGTGGGGATCAGTGCAGAGCGGTGAGGGGAGTCACGAGGCTGGGATCCAGGGCCTGAAACTGGGGTCTGCCAGAGGGTGATAGAGGCAGAGCTGGGTGCTTCGACTGGGCTTGATTCATGATGAGGAGGCAGCCAAGACGAAACCTTGCAAAAACTTTAACTTTGTTTTTTTTTAACCTCCGCTCATCCCAGACCGTCGAGGCTGATACACGCCCACACTAAGTCTGGTTCTCGAAGTTTCTTCTTCTTTTTAAGGTCTCGAACTTGTGCAAAGTGCCTCGAGATAATGTATGTTATAGGAATTGAACTGAACTGAAACGCAAACAGCCCGTTCCAAATTAATTTGAGTTCTATATATTTGTATAGTTATCTACAATTACATTTCTTGGTCACATATCGGTATCACAAGTGGAAGTCGGCTTTGGCCCCAAAAAATCTATGTGACCTACTTAGTACAAATTTGTCCAGTGACACCAGATGCTCTTAATATTGACTTTTCTAAGTCCCACCAAATAAATACAAATAATATACTTCATCAAACTTTAAATGTAAAGCAACATACTACATTTTTTAAAATGAATAAAGATACAGAAATGATAATGAAACAGTTGAATCAGTAAACACGACCTTGCTCCGGTTTCTACAGGCGCTGCGGTGGCAGGTGATTAATTGAACCATTGAAGTTGAAACACGGCTGTGTGCTCTCCCCATGTGAGTCTCGAGGTTTGGAAAATCTCGCTGCTGTATCTTAGCAACCTCCTTACCTCCTGCGATGACGGGTGGAAGGTGAGAGCATCTGAGAGTGTGTGTGTGTACAGGAGGAAAAAGAAAATGAAAGAACTTGCAGGTGGTTGGAAAATGTGACTGACAGCTCTCGGAATTCGATGGCTGGTAAAGAAGAGGGAGACTCTTTAAAGCTCAGAGGCTGAAGATTCACAGATTTTCAACAGTCGCTCAAGGACACAGAGAGTTAGAGAGAAGTCGAGCGAGGCAGGAGCGCATCGGGCAGCCACCAGTTAGAGACGGAGGGCGACAGAGGACAGCAGAGGAGGACCGGGGGTCATTTCTCTATTTAATTGAGAAATGAGAAACACAATTTGATGAGTGTGTGTGTGTGGAGCAGCTCCTGTTCTGACCATCAGCAGCTGTGAGTGTGCGCTTCATTTGATCGTCTCCAGACTGAAATAAAAGAGGAAGCATAAGTGTGCTGGGGAAAATGGAGCGAGAAGAAAGAGGCGGAGGAGATAAAAGAAGAACATTGTGTTTGGAGGAAGTCTAAGACGGCTTGTTTATAATGCATCAGTGAGGGGCAGAGACAGAACGAGCGCATGAGACAAAAACTAAGACGCTTATAAAAGGAGGAAAAGGCCCAGAAGACATGGAGGTGACAGTTCTTTGTCTGATTGAATCTGCGTCACTGACGACCGAAGAGATCCTCAAGAAAACATTCAGAAAGTCGAGAAAAAACAAATTGCATCTTTTAACAGGTCGCACCCTCACAGAATCTGCTGCCGTGCACTATTCTATTGGATGTAATGCGGACCACCTTGAAGACCATTTTAAGGCAAGGCCGAGCGAGGCTGCGTCCACGGTCAAATAAACACGAAGGTCAATAATATCAAAACATCATGATGCTTTTAAATGTCGGTATCAGGCTTCAACCTGGAAAATGTTAAAAAACCAAGGGGCAATCATTTTGTCTCTGTTGCTGGGCGACAGCAGTGAGGGCGGAACAAGACAGAAATCCTCTGTAGACCAGACCGCCTCGTTCGCTGGCCAAATGACACCACAAGTGCAACATGGCGCATATATGGTCTGGACCCAAAGTGGTGGATCAACCAACCAATAAGCACTTTAATCCATGGAGCTGGAAATTTCTATTTTAAACCAACCTCAAAATGTTATCCAGCAATCGTCTCCTGCCGTCCCTGTTGGGCTCAGGTTCCGTGAACAAGCGTCATGATCCTGGTCAGTCTTTAAACGTAAAGGAGAGAATGTGTGTCCTTATCTGGGAAAGTCCACTACTCAGATCCACTGAGCCCTGAGCCCTCCTCCACTTGTTCATTCTCTTTCGTCAATTGTCCATAGCGACTAATCCCCACAGATAATAATCACAGCTCACTCATGCAATGATTTAATCCTGTTACCCTCCAGCAACATTCAGTCCCACTGTGGATTTCATAATGTCCACGAAAACCACATTTCTTCTGCTCCATTTGCATTGTGCTGTTTTCCAAAACGTACACGTTTTATAAAGTGCTGATAAATAACAAATGAACCTGAGCACCTGAACACAGGAGGGAGCTCACTGTAAATCTGTTTCATCTCCTCAGTTCATATACATGTGTGGGACGTTTCATTTGGTTTAAGAAAGCTGATTGTCTTTGCGTCACATTAACAGTCACACAGGTACGACACACGTGTTTTTGTTAACCTCTCTCAGATGTTTCTCCTGAATAGATCTGTCTGAGCAACTTTACACAACATGTAGAAACGCACACAGACTTTAAAGAGCCGCACTTCACAGAACGTGTGGATCCTGCGGGACGCAGTGCGAGGCCTGAATCAAAGTCTCCGTGCAAACTCACACTCAGAATGTGAAACATGTGTCTCGCCCACCGCTTGTTTATTAAAAGCCCGCTTCATCAGATCCTCTGACACACGACTCATAACTCAGGCCACAGGAGATGGAGCCTGACGGTGTTTCCAACAGCAACAGTTGGTGGTAGTAGATTTGTTAATTCACTGCTTCACACACGCTGCAGATTTAATGCCAAATAGAATGGCTCTGAGTAGAGCACACACCAACAGGCCAACAGTCCCCTTACATTCAATCAAGCTGCATTCGATTATTCACACTCACAGATATTAGTAATCTAAATATTGCAGATTCATTATTCTGTGGGAAAATGGTGAAAATGTAAAGAATCTCCATTTATCTCGCAATTTTAAAGAAAGTCAAAAACCTGCGTCTTCGAGTAAACAGTTCTCTTTCGCTCCATGTCCCATCCTTCCACTTAAGGTACGAGGATACCTGTCAGGATCGTGCAGACAAAGCGAACAAAACAACTAACTGAAGGTCGAAAACACAACCACTCTGAAGGGCAACAGACGATATCAACAAGCTGAGGTCTGTAGACAGCAGGACACGTCCAGGAAGAGTTCAGTCCAACAACATTAATACAGATTATTATTATTATTATTATTTGTATTGTAAAGTGTAGTATAATGCAATTATCATCTTAGTCCCTTAAAAACAAATCTCTTTTCTCTGCTATTTTGTGTTGGTATAAAGAGAAATCTTAGATTTGACCACCAACAAAAGATGAACTTAACCCTAACATTGAAATGTTCATTAATAAGATGCATCTCGCAATGTTAAAGAAAGTGGGGAAAAAATCCTGGATCCAAAGTTGAATGGGTTTGTTTTCGGCCCATCCTTCCACCAGATGAGAGAACAGTCGGATCTGATGAGCTTCAAACAGCCTAAACTCTGAAGTTACTTCGGTCTGTATCGGCCAGTAAACCAAACTCCACAAGAAGATCCTTCAGGAACCCGGGTAAGTTCCCTCAAGGAAGCTTTTTTAACTTTCTAACGGTTCCTCCAGTGACCTCCTCTCTAAATCCAGCTGTTAAAGCTTCCTTATCCCCAGAGTTCCTTGAGGTTCTCCTAATTCTCCCCAGGGACAAGGCTCTAATTGAAATGACCAGACACATTCCTCTTCTGTACTACTCCCCCCCCCCCCCCCCCCCCGGAGATTGTAACCCTCAACCCTCAGATCAGCTGGCAGAAAGAGAGCGACTGTAGCAGAGAAAACATATTGATCCGGGTCCGGATCACTTTGACCTGGCTGCTCTCCAGCCCTGAGCTTGGTGGGTAGAGGCTGTGTGGCCACTGGGCAGAGTTCTATTCCACTGGGAAGCAGAATCACCTGCCGTGTGAAGGGAAGCACTTTGAAAAGGAAGGAAGCCGAGTTGTAAGTTGCTTTTTTTCTGGTGTTTTTCTCGAGACTTTGTCTGTGACTTCAGTAAATCAAAAGCCACAGGAGAATGAGAGCAGGTGCGAGCGAATCGACTTTTATATAAGTGTTGAAAGCTTCCTGAATGTTTTCTTTTCTTATCAAGGTCACGACCTATCTCTAGATGTTGTTACTCAAACTCATAACTTGTTTTTCTTCCTCTCGTCTCCCCTTCATGCGCTCACCTCTCCTGACCTCTCTTCTCAGCAGGATGATGTGGTGTTTGCGCCGTCACTCTCGGACAATCTGTCTGTCCTTGGCCTTCATCACCGTTTTCCTCCACCTCCTCCTGGCGCTCGCCTCTCTTTCCATTTACCAACCGCCGTGCGACTCCCCACTGTCACCCAACATCCTGAGGGCCCTGGCACACACCAGCTTCGCCCCTACAGGGATCAGTGGTCTCACTGGCCCACCAGCTGACGCCACCCAAAGAGAGTCTTCCGATGTAGATGCCAGTAAGGATGGCAAAGGTCGTGTGGGAACGGCTCCTGCTTCAGTTGAAGTGGCTGGCAGCCGGAGTCACCATGACAACAACGGAGCGGAACCTTTGGAGTCTGGGATGTCAAAACTGGAGGCGCTGTTCGACCATCCTCTGTACAACATGCTGGGCCCGGCTGTCCCCAAGGACGACTGGCTGCTGAGAGTGAAACCAAAGGTCAAGGCTCCAGAGGAGAGCTCGCAGATGTGGTCAGTGTCGTAAAAAAACCTGTGTGTGCACGAGATTTCCCCTCTGTCATCGTCTCTCTCTCTTTTCTTATCCAAACATACTTTGTGTAACTTATTTCAGCATCTTTCAGGCACCATGTTCTATCCAGTACAGTTTATCCCTGCAAAGGCGTCTGCATGCAACTCATCACTGGAACATAAACACACAATAGACATTTAAACACTGAGTCAAAAGAGCTAAAACTGTATCTGGACTGCTCTTGGTTTATTTGCATGTTCTTCTGAAACACACTCTGTCCTTGAAGCTGCATATTCAACATGACTGCTGCTGTAGGGTTCTGTGGCGTCTCTGCAGTACAGAGCTACTGTCTGTCGCTGGATACATGTTCAGACTGTTTGGAAACAGCCTTCGTAGATGACACATGGCATCTTTCTTGTGAAATTCATTGTAGAGATGTGTGATCTCCAGAAACCACTAATCCTGGTCACATGGGAACATCTTCAGTGTCTGTTTTGATCACAACTAACTGGATATTAAAAAACGTTGGCACATTTACAGAAAGATTGATTCATTGGATTTAGACAAATTAATTAAACGATAAAGAAATAAAATAAAATAACAATTAAATTATTATTTAAAATATTATAAAAAATGGTTAGAAAAGTATCCCATCACAATGTTCATCTTTCAAATAGTTTTTCATGCCTCTGTGTCAGCGTCAGTGAGGCGATGAAGCGTTTCCTAGCTCATCCGTCAATCTGTCCGTCAATCTGTCCGTCAATCTGTCCGTCCCACTCTTGTGAACATGACATCTCAAGAACGCCTTCAGGGAATTTCTTTGAGGTTCTTACAAACCTTCACTTAGATTGAAAGATGAATTGATTAGATTCAAAGACACATGACTGAAGGTTGGTATTTCTAGTTCTGACCAGAGTCTGTTTTCATTTATCTTAAAAAAAGATTCTCTTCTGAGAAGCTGAAACGTTCACATGTTAAACATGATGATCAAAATTCTTGCCAATTAAATTGTCCTTGATGAACTATTTCATTAAGCATCCAAGCTCATTTTTAATTCAATGTAATTTCATCAGCGGTGGATAAATGGTTTGTAAATGAGAGTAATATGATGACCTCCCTCCCTCCCTCCCTCCCTCTCCAGGGTTGGTGCCAGTGAGGAGAGTTACGAGGACGTCCAGTGGAACAGCAGCAGCGACAGTCACCCCCCCTGGCTGCGTTTCCACCTGGGCATCTCCCGCTGGCAGCTCTACCCCCACCGTGACCCCAACATGGAGGCTCTGACGCAGCAGCTTGCCACGCACCGCATCGTCAGTGCAGGTCTGACACCGCGGCCTCTCACTTTCATTTCCATTCATTCCATGTTTGTGCAGCTTTTACTTTTTTTGTGTGTTTGTTCAGCTCCATCAGTTTGGTCAGAGCAGAGCACGGAGCCTGTGTCACACCTGTGTGAGTGACAGCTGAGGTGTCAGGCCCACAGAGGCAGGGTTCTTTTGAAGTAGACGATCAGAGACGGTACGGAGGGCGACTTGAAAAGGAGCAGATCTTACAGAAAAGTAATTTTGCTCACACACCTGAGCCCGTGGGAGGGAAGGTGGGCGGGCTTCAGGGAGGGCGAGGGCAGGAGGAAAGCGAAGGGCTGTTGTGATTGTTTGACTCGTCAGGTTTAAGGTTAGACTTTCATATGCAGACTCTCTTTGAAGTTCTCCTGACATGAAAGCTACTGTGAAGCTTTGAGGAGGCTCAGCAGAGGATGGACAGGAATACGTGAGCCGCTGAGCGTAAACATCTCAGTGCACGTTTCTCTACGGGCAAACTTTTTTGCCGTGTTCTGGTTCGTCAAGGCCCGGCGAAACGCTGGCGACCTTTTCAGGGTGTACACCGGCCCCCGCCCAGGGTCAGCAGCGACCCTCAGAAGGACGAACAGTTTCTGGATAATGGATTGATGGATGTGTCACGTCTGTGGACAGGACCTCTGACAGTGATGTTGCTGTGAGGACTTTTTGGTTTGTGATGGAGATGATGGTAAAATGGACAATTTAAGGTTTAGTGGTTAGAATAATGAACTGGGTTGAAAATGGTAAATTGATTTAAGAGTTGATTTACAAGTCAACCTCATCTACGGTCATGTGTTCTGGGTACTGACCATAGGCTGTATAAATATATGTATATAAAGATGGACAACTGGGTCATAAACTCCAACCAAATTTCATGGAAATCCATTCAGTTGTTTTCCTGTGATCTTGCAGACAAACAAACAAACCAACAAACGGAGGTGAAAACGTAACCTCCATGGCAGAGGTAATAATGTTGGTGGAATAAAATACATTTACCTTTAGATTGGAACCTTAAAATATTTATATTTAGTTCCTAAAAAGAGACAGAGACATCTGGTAAATCCTGTTTTCTCTCCACGTCAACCTGCATAGCTGAGGAATGTGTTATTTCATCTTTCAAAAGTCACACTCGCAGCGTGAATATGTGCAGGGAGTGTTTTTGTGTCTGAGTAATGAGGCTGACGCGGTTCAATCTTCACTCGACCTCGACAAACTTTTGATTGGTTTGAAGCCACAATGCCTCACATTCTGTCTGTGCTCATCATTTCCCGAGTTCAACATCACAGCTCTGAAATAAAATAAAATAAGAACTAGATGATGCTTTTGTCTCCGTACATTTGGTTCAGATTCAGTTTCAATTCATTCTGACTTTTTCAGAATAAACTTGAAAGAGTAACAATAATAAATTGTTTTATTTGGAATAGTGCACAAAATCGAAATGTTTGTCAAAAGTTTGTGGATAAATCTCAATGCTGTGAAAATATGAAGCAGAGGAAAGTCCAATTAAATTCATATATATATAGAGCTATGTCACATGAAATAGCAGTAACATATAAAAGCAGTAATTTGACAGTAAAAGTAAATGAACAAGTCAAATGAAAGGTGAAAAGAGAACAATAGAAACCCAGTAAAAAACACATCAGATTAAAGCGAGTCTATAAAAATGGATGTAAACAGATCCTGACATTAAAGGTAAATCCTTCTTTACGTATTTACTGTGTCATGTTCAGTAGTGAGGCCGAGTAACATCTGTAACTCTGAGTGAATCCAAAGTGTTTGGACACCAGATATAGAAAAAGAGACAAACATAGCCTCAGTGGAGTCTGATCGAACTGTGCAGCGTCTTCATGGTGACGCACAAACTGAAATGTCTCTTCAGTTTTTCCTTGATGTGTGTGTATGTGTGTGTGTGTGTGTGCATGTGCGTGTGCATGTGTGCTGTCATATCATAGCATGTGTGTGTGTGTGCATACGCTGTGGGCTCTGTTGCTATGGTAACCTTCTCAGTACTGTTTTGCAGTGCAGAAGTCAGGAGGGACACAACTGAAGCTGGTGATGTCATTTCCCAACTACGGACAAGCTCTGTTCAAGCCCATGAAGTGAGTCGCAAAGTGCAAATCCAACACAGACGTGTATGAAATGAGATAAATATCAAACTCTTTAAATCATTTTGAAAAGAATCAAGTAGATTGAGACCTGAAACTGAAGATTGAGGCAAAGAGGGAGATTTTTAAGCCTTAAGACAAGTGGGAAATGTATTTTCAAGTAAATATTAGGAAGGAAAGTGTTTTGGTGCAGAATGAAAACCATGCAACTGAGGTTTGCCAGAGATGTACAGTCGATTCGTGCCTTACGTACGTCGGTTTGACTTCGCCTCTCGCCGGCAGGCAGGAGAGAGATGACGAAACCAACTACAACCTCTACTACTTCTCGGACTTCGAGAGGCACAATGCAGAAATTGCTGCTTTTCACCTCGACAGGTGAGTCCAGAGAAACCGTTTCATCCAAGAAGCACAGCACAAGATGGAGGAGGAAAATGGCAGCGATGACAAGATATACATGTTATTTAACTGTGCATTGTGTTTCCTCTTCTTGTCTTTATCCTCGTCTCATGACGTTCGTTGCAGGATTTTGGGCTACAGGCGAGTCCCTCCTGTGGTCGGGCGGCTGCTGGACGTGGTTGAAGAGATAAAGGACATCACCACCGACCGCAAGCTGGCCCGGACCTTCTTTACCTCCCCTGGTAACACACACACACACACACACACACACACACACACACACACACACACACACACACACACACACACACACACACACACACACACACACACACACACACACACACCTCCATTTTCTAATTCTCAATGTAACAATCACCCACAATTTCTTTTATCCCAATTTCTCTTTTGTCACCATCCTCTCCTCCTCTCCTCCTCTCCTCCTCTCCTCCTCTCCTCCTCTTATGCTCTTCTGGCTCCCCCTAGTGGGCAATGTGTGCTTCTATGGCCAGTGCTCGTACTACTGTTCCACAGAACATGCAGTGTGCGGCCGCCCCAGGGACCTGGAGGCCTCCCTGGCTGTGATGCTCCCTGACCTGTCCCTGGCCACCCGCAGGAGCTGGAGATCCCCCTGGAGACGCTCGTACAGCCGCAGCAAGCTGGCAAAGTTAGTGTTTGTATGTTCTGTGGTCAGAGAGGGAGAGGAAGTGATTCAGTATCTCCTCAGCTTGCCTCCAATATTATTCACTAAGGCACCAGAACAATAAAGAGGTTGCTGGACCTAGTTTTTCACCGGAGGTCACAGATACAGCTGATATGAATAAATCATCATTAATCAATGCCTCATACATTTTTGAAACCCTGGCACAGTTGCTATTCATCAAGAAATAATAGAAATGTATTTTCTTCAGCAGCTTTGGATTTCTTTGACATAAGAGTCAGCCAGAGGTATCGAGCAAGAACAAAACATCAGAAATGAAAACATCACAGCCGTGGTTACAAGTGATTATTATGTATAAAAAGGTTATAAACAAGTCGATTGTCTTCAGGTTTGTATAGAGATCAGTTCATGTTCATTTTCCACTGTGTCATAAATCGTCAATTTCTTCCGTTTATGATTAAAATTATTTTCTCTCAATCTAAGCATTTTATTCTCGCACCAGTTTCGTGTTATCACCTTCTTGCTTGTCCTTATCAATGACACCATCAGGAGTCACATAGAGGCGTATCATCCTTTAAGGTGAATGGAAACCCGTCTGTTTCAGGTGGGAGACAGAATCCGACTACTGCTCCAAGGTGAAAACGACTCCACCCTACGACAAAGGGACGAGACTGCTGGACTTCATAGACATGGTCGTACTGGACTTCTTGATGAGTATGTTCATGCTGTTACGGAGGATGTGCTTGTTTAACCTCTCTATGCAGGTGTCAGAAGAGAGTCGGGTACATACAAACCTTTTCTAAGACCTTTTTCACTCCACACATTCAGACATGCAACAGCAGCGAAGCCTCAGGTGTAAATAATCACTGTAATGATGGCTGCATTCCACTTATATGTCTCTAAATTGATGTGTCGACCAGTTTCCACAGTCAAAGGTAAAATAGACCTGCTCTCAGCCGGGCTCGCAGGGATCTCTGCCTTTTAGACAGATTATATAAAACAAAATTCTCTTTACCATATCTTTTTTTAATAATTGGTTTATATGCAGTTTTGATTTAGTCCGAGACTTGAAGACTTTATTTGTCATGTCAACAATTAAACACAGCAGTCTATGGCAATGGGATTCTTGGGTCACAGGCTGGGACAGTCATGTGTTCTGCTGTGTTTGTTGTATTGAATCGATTGAATCTTTTGAATCCTAATTCCCTAACCGAGCCACAGACATCTACCTATGTGACAGTTAATAATAAAACTAGAGCAATAGATTCAAATGTCCCACTTGTAATATAACATCTTGAATCAGATTATAAATGTGCTTTTGATAGAAACAGTGAAAAAGCAGCAGCAGTGAGTGAAATGCTCAGATTTGTATTTAACATTTAATCCTGAATCACTATCTTTACACCGTAGAACCCGGTTGTAAACAGGGTTCTTCAACAAGCTGAATATAAACCGAGTCGTGTTTATTTCGTAGACTTCTGTGCTACAGACAGAATCAGAGCAGGGAAATAAAAGAAGCTTCAGTTTGACCTTCAGATCTGAAGTTACTGCGCGTTACCGTGGCAACGAGCCGTCGCCGTGGTTGCGCTGACAACTTCTTCAAAGGCAGGTAAGAAAAGTCACGCAAGTTTCTTTCCTCCTCTTCTTGGTTTTATTTGAATCGTTTTTAACGCATTTATTTGACCGAAGACACGCCCTCCCCTGTTTTAACTCTCTCTGTATCTGCGCAGAATTCACAACAGGTGCGAAACGACGTCAAGTTTAAAGTCTTTGATTTTACGACGTCGCGCGTTAATATTCAGTGATTTCAAGCTAACTCCAGGTTCCAAGCTAACTAGCAAAGCAGCGTGTTGTGGTGTGATGGAGGAGAAAGGACGTGAAGTTTAATGCAGTGAACACAGAAGTGGAGCCTGAGTCCAAAAACAAGAACGATTTCTGTGTTTGAAAACATCACTATGATTATTTTATAGTCAGTTTCTGCAAATAGATCCTTTTCACCTAAATCGTACCCACTGAACCTTTAAGGCCCCCGACCAGTTCGCAGTCTTTGAGGCTGGCATCATTCCCTGTCGTTTATTTCTTTGTCCGGTTTAGTGGCGGGTGGCAGCCAACATCCAGGTGCATCTACTGTTTGGAATGGGTTCTCCTTTGATGCAGAACTTGGGATCTGACCATGATCTGACCAGAAGAATGTTTTTACATCAAAGGAGAATGAATCAGTAGAGAATAGTCCTTGGCCTATATTGAACCACGTAGCTGATGATATGTATTTCATGTCGTGTGAAGTGACCCAAAGTAAACTAAACAACCAATTTGCTTTATTTATTTTTCCTTCCAGAACCTAATGTGGCTTGGTGACAGAAAGGATGGGTCGGGTGACCCTACTGATGGTCTTGACCCTACTGATGGTCTTGACCCTACTGATGGTCTTGATAAAAAGATGAGCATCATATGGTTTGGCGCTTCACAGGGGAGATCCCTTCAACTCCCGTTTCAGACCAGTGGTAAAGACATTACACGTTCAGGACCTAACCCTAAGAAAAAGACCCCCCCTCCTGAATTGACTCTCCCTCCCCTGTGCACAAAGACATCTTCTCTCCCAACAAAGATGGCTGTTGCCTTTGTGAGTAGGCCCCTGTTCAGCCGAACAGCCCTCCTCCCAAATCCCCCCTCGGACAGAGCTATATCCGCGGGGGAGCCTCCTCATCACATCGCCCAGGTCGGACCCAGGAGAGCCATAGAGGACACAAAATGGAAAGTGCCTCAGTTGATGCCGTCCCTGACTGATGTCTCACAACTAAGACGTCCTGCTGGGTTGTTCTCACTGAGGTACATGAAACAATGTGGTGATTTATAAAATATGCAGTCCTGTACTAATTTACTAAAAGACGGCATGATGAAATAGGATGGCGGTGGATTGTAACCGGCGTCGCTGTGTCTTGGTCATTATTTTGACGCAGTGTCTGCTGCAAATACATATTCTTTCCTTTTTATCCTTCTTATGTTGTTGAAACTCGAAACGTTGCCGTCGAGATTTGCTCTCCAAGCTACTTGAGACTTTCTTTGTTGTTTACTCTGCTTTTATTGTTTCAGTCTCACGGAGAAAGATGAATTATCAAAAGTTACAGCACGTAAGGATAAGACCAAAAGGGCTGTAAAAGGTGGGACAGCGACCAAACCAAATAAACATCCACTGACTGGACAAGAAGTCTTTACAATCTTTTCCCAGAAAGTACGCCAGGCGGAATTGAAGATTTATTACCTAAAAGAAGCAGATGAAGACTCTCACAGGTACAACTGAATATTTACGCTCCTGTAATTCTATACCTCCATAGATCTTTTCATTTACTAATTTATGAAATGCATTACAGTATGAATAAACATTGATACATGCTCTTTGTCTTTAGACCTTATGACCTAGAAGTGGTCCAGTCCGATGAAGCCGGCTCAGAGCATTACATCTTCTCCCCCATTTCTGTGCTCCACGCGACAGAGACGGGTTATGGGGGAGTCGTCAGTCTGGCTGACTGGAACAGAGAGTCTGTGTTGTGGACGTCTTTGCAGGAAATCCCATTTTTCAGGGACTTCAGGCTCCAGAAGGCTTTCACCTGGTAACTACATACAGGCTGTTATTCATGTCTGTCTTGCTACTGACGTCTCTGTCATCTTCTCATTTGGCCTGTGCTGTTTTCTTTTTTCGCCAGGTGGAATAGAAATGTGCGCAAGATCGTTTTTCAGCGCAGGTGCGAGGCCCTGCAGGACAAGCTGCTTGTGGCTGTACCTCAGTTCAGAAGTTCTCTTCATCTGTTCGCCACGTAAGTTTGAGCAAATACAAGTCACAGGGCGCTGTGTTGCTGCTCTCCGACGTACTCTGACGTCTGGACATTTTCTGGGAATCTTCTGGAGGGGGAGTTTGTGAGAGTGCAAATGTCCGAGTCAGTTGCTCCTGTAGTAAAATGTCTGGAAACTTCTGTGCGAGGAAGTTGCCGTGATGATGATGTTTCTAACACGTGACTGACTTATGACCTCTGCAACTTTAAAGTTTGACAAAGTTTCAGATCCTCCCTTTACTCTGTATCTTTTACAGCCTGACTGAAGATCTGAACGAGACACACTGGCTGCCCCACGAGGAATCTCAAACCTACACATTGATGGAATTCAAGAAAGTTCTGATGACCAGGAATCAAGAGGGTCTGCACGTTCTGGAGACGTTATCACAGCATCGCACTGACATCCTGAATGCGGTACTTTATTGTTTGTTCCTGACAAAATACTAAAATATAGCAACGCCAACAATTGAGAGTGTTGGAAAGAACTTACATATTTGATTCTATCTGAGAACGAAGACTCTATTCCCCTGGAATCATCTCTTGTAATACTCTTCTATCCCCAGGTGAAGGAGAACTGCTATAAGTCGCACCAGGAGCTGCAGTTACACATGAAATACGCTAAAAAGCCAAATAAATGCTACGAACCCATTTACCTCCACCTGGCTCACAAGCAGGACCTGGAGAAGGAGTTGGCTCAGTCGGAAACGGCTCTGCAGAGACTGGGGATCTTTGGTTCCCTCGTCGATCGGATGATTGTGCAGAGTCTCGTCACCGTCATCCGTCAAGACGTCGTCTCTTTTCTCAGCAATATTCTGAAGGTGACACAGGCATTCATCTAATCAACTTTATTTTCCAGGGTTCCTCGACACGAACACCCTTTCTGCTAGAAAACAATGAATGCTGATTAAAAACATATTAGCCTTGTCATTTTTGTATGTAAGGCACATCTGTAATTCACAGTATGTTCAGGTAGAACCTGCTCTTAAGCTATAACCAGAAGAGACATGCATAGAAGCAGAAAGGATCAGATCAAGCAATTTAAAAAAGAATTTCATTAGTATTTCACTAAACAAAGCTATTAATGTGTTTTTTCTTTGTTTGTTAGAGAAATAAATCTCAGCTGTGTAGTCTCTTCTCCACTGAGCTGTGTTTCGATGCGAGCAGTCAGCTGACTTTGGACCCACCGGTACGTCTGTTCCAAGCAGCAGTGAGTGACGCACTTCTGACTGTTGGCGACTCCATTATTCAGGTAACTTTCACATTTCTTATAGTGATCATATTGGCTCAGGACAAACAAGATCTTTTTCAGCGGTTTCCTGAATCATGTTAAATCATGTTGCTCTGAAACCAATAAAAACAATACATTTTCAGTAATGCAACAATTATGTAGGATTATCGTTTGCATCGTAGTGAAGCAGTGTTGTAACTTTGACCAGTGTCTGGATCGTGACACCTTTCTTCTCCAGTAGATGTGCGACACTTGTGGATTCTTCTTGGAAATCAGCAGCAGCGTCGATACCGACGACGATAGCTCGGACAGTGATCAGGATTCAACTTCTGACCTCAGTTGCAATGAACCTCCTTCTATCACAGGTACGGTCATTTTCACTGGAGATGTTCCTGGTCTTTCACAGAATTCTTCAGATGTCTGACATCAGATCATTTGAGGTTTGCTGACTTAAATATGAAAATGTTCATGAATCCAGCCAAATGTTCCTGTTTCTACGGATGCAGATACATAAGAAATGTTTGATCAACAATTGAAAAGTGATGTGTCCGTGTGTTTTAATTCCCAGGAGACAATCAGAACATTGGTGGAAGGAGATGTCGTAGAAAGTTCTGCTGCTTGCAACCGCTCAGAGATCAGCCAGCTCACGGTCTGGTGCTGCCAAACCAAACCCTGTCGATGGTGCAGGGCAACGCGGTGCATGGCTGCTTCCATCCGCTCTCTAAGACACAGCTGGAGTGGCAGATCAGGATCAGTGACCTTTCAGAAGACGTTGAGAGAGAGACGATGAAGATCATGAAGGTAAGTCTCACTTTCAAACCCAGTGATTGTGACGAAAGATGCTCATCAGCTCATGTATTTATTTATTGATTGATTCTTACTTCTTAGGAAGCTGAATTAGAAATCCTGCAGCTGTGTGAGAGCAGCACATTTTTGGCGGACATTCATTCGTTCATTCGTCAATGCAATCAAGCTTTTTTGGAATCCATGAAGGGTCAGCCTGCTCTACTGTATGAGGAGCATATTCTAAAGATCCGCAGCTGGACTCAACAAATCAACACGGTTCCCTCATCGATCTCTACCTCCAACCAAGTGTTCATAATCCACTGCGCCCACTTGAAGGAAACTCTTGGTATGTATGTGTTTGATGAAAGTAATTATACCTCCTCTGCAGATACGATTCCTATTCAAGTAACCAGGAAATCGCCTCTGTGGTCTTTTCATGGGTAAAAGAAAACTTACTTCCTGATCTTAATAATAATGATGTGCTTGTTGCCTTTGTTTTTATTTCAGGGCGCCAGCTGAGGCTCATTGAGCAGAAGATGCTCAGGCAGCTGGTTGAGCAGATAAAGCTGCGGTCAGAGAACCTTGTATCGGACCTGGAGAAGACTACAGCCGGACTCAAGACGGAACCAAAACACTTGGATGACTTCTCCAAATATTCTCTCATGGTACAGAAACTCTTTGAACTTGACATACTTGCATGAGGAATGAAATATCAACACACACATTAGTTACCACAGAGAAATGGGTAACTAATGCATAATAGATGCAAATCCCAAAGGGTTAGAAAAAGATCTCATAAAAAGATAATACCCCAAGTAGTTACCTTAACATGGGGGGGGGGGATTGTCGTCCTCTTGAGACTCCACTCTGGGTCACACATTCACTTTGATTGAATTATTCATCCCGAGGGCTCTGCCTCATCAGAGCAAATGTGTTTTGAATTTATATTTCATTTTCCAAGAATGATCAGGTGATGCATATTCTATTAATGTCTTTGGTGCTTTTGTTTGAGGGCACACTAGGGAAGGTACACTTGTGTATACCTTTCTAAGTGACATGTGTAAGTACTCCGGTGAAATCTTGTGACGATGAGAGTTTGTTGGTTGTATTTCATCTAATCGTTTACTGATCCACCCAGAAGACACAAGCACTTTCTCTCTTTCCTCTCTAAGTCTAAGCGGTGTACACCTGCAACTTTAAAATCAAATCAAAACCGATAATCAATGAGGCTGAAGTTAAATTGTTTTGGCCAAACAACATAAGAGATTAATTAATTGTATGATAAACCGGTGAAATAAATGAATAAATGATGAAAACGTTTCTCTGCAGGTGACGGAGTCTTGGAAAACGCAGTCCGACACACAGAAGCAGTTGGAGTACATTCACTCGCTGCAGGACACCGTTGGCAGGACCTACAGACAGATGACTGAGCAGGAGCGCACTTTGGAAGAAAAGGTCTGCAGGCGTGGAATTATTTCATTAATAACCACGTCCGAGTGGTTTCTTTTGTCCAACACTGCTTCTGTTTGTGCTCTATATTTAGATGCTGGGCCTGTGGGACTGCTTCACACCCGTCTTGAAGGAGGCAGTGAGGGTTGTATGGCATCGTCTTCCCACGGTGGCAAATGCATTGGACACAATGGTCCCATTTTTGGTCTCTGACCTTAAACTTACGGTCTCTAAAGCTACATGTGGAGCCTCCCTCGACCCGACACAGAGCGTCAAAGAGACGGCCTCCAAACTGAACAACATGTGTACTCATGTGCACAATCTAACTGAAAAGCTGGAAGAACTTAACAGGATCGGTCAAAACCTACAAGGTATAAATCATGGATATAGATCATTTATAAATGCAAGTTGCTGTTCCGACCACGGGGAACAACTTGCAAGAATGATAATTATATCAGAATATAACGTTCTGTTTGCTCCCTTCAGAACCGACAGTGGATCTGACCTCTTTGACCCCGGATATTCAGAAGATCACAGCCTGTAAAGACTTGTGGGAGCTGGTAGCTGCATACACAGCCTGGACAGAAGAATGGAAACAGCTCAGTCTCAGTGAGGTAACCTGTCAAAACTCTTTCTGCTTATTGAAAATTTGGCTTCTTTCATTTATTTGGAGGAAATAATAGGTAGAGTATTGGAAATCACACCCTATATCATAATAAATACATGTATTGTGTGAGTTAAAACACTTTAAATTTAAAATGTTCCATCAGGTTGTGGTGGTACAAGGCCAGGAGAAAATTGCCAAGTGGAAGGAGCAGGCTCTGTCTCTAACAAGCATCATTCCTACCCATGATGCAGTGCTGCAGGAAACTTTAGGAAATCTGGAAAGCTTAAGCCATCAGCTTTCAGTTGTGGCCCAGCTGCAGAGCCCCACTTTGAAACTTAAACACTGGAGAGCTATTTCCGAAGGTCAGACTGAGTTTTCATATTGTAATACATAAGAATAATTTGTGAACAATCTAAAATGATGAAAACACCTTCCTTCTGGCAGGCATGGGCAGACTCTATGTCCAGGAGGAGAAGGTCACTGTTGCCGATCTCATGTCTGAAAAGCTTGAAGATCACCAGAAAGTAGTAAGCAAGGTAAGAGAAGGAGAAATGTTGCATTCTGACTGATTTTGTGCCAGAAGAATCAGTAGAGAGAAACGTTGAATGATTTATTGAAACTCAACACATTTTTTTACTTTCTCAGATATGCAGGGATGCACAAGCAGAATATGACTTGGAGGAAACCTTCAAAAAGCTTCAACGTGGATGGAAAGCAAAGCTCTTTCAGCTGGATAGATTCACCCACTCTGTTTTGCAGCGTTGTTGGCCACAACACGGATTAACAGGGGCAGAGAAACCCACGGAGGGCATCGTTTCCACGCTCCAAACTGCCAGTCGATGCTCCTGCGACGAAATAAGATTCACCATTATTGGTGAGGCCGAATAGCAAACTAGGCATTAAACGAGATGTCCTTCTAAACAAGCTTATTGGATTATAGCATGACGTTGTTATAAATGTGGCACTGCTTGCCTTCTTGTTTTGAAAGATTTTGGCTAGTTCTGGTTTATTTAGTTCATTATTGGCTGACACGCAGCATCGCTCTGGCTTGCTTGTGGCCCAGATCTGTCAGGAGGAAACCACTCAAGTGACATTATTCCATTCGGTACATGGGCTGAATGAAAGTGTTGTCTTGCTCTGTTGTTTGGGGAAAATTTGTAAAAACAACTTTCCGTGTTTTCTTCCCATTCAGGTCTTGAAATTCACTTTGCTGAGATAGAGAATGATTTGTTGGCCCTGTCCATCATGTTGAAGTCTCCGCACAGTCTGGACTTCAGGCATCAGCTGGAAGAGTGGGTGCAATGTCTGCAAGATCTCGGTGAATATGACTTTCAGAATAAGAACGATCTTCTCTTCTTGTCCCCAAGGGCAAAAATAGTTTGAACTGTAAGAATTGAATGTATTTCTTTGCTTTTTCTCTCAATATTAACAGAGAACCTGCTCGATTTATTTGAAAGATTCCAGCAAATATGGACCTTCCTGATGTTGAATGAAACGTTCTTTAGTGTTCAAAGAGTGGATCTGGTATGTGTCCTCACCAGTCAAACGTTCGCAATGCAAAGAGTTTACATGTCATAACGACTCATGGGATTTTTGTGTTTCTTCATAGCTGGAGAAGTTCAAACCGGTTGATGAGACATTCAAGGACATCATGCGGGGTACAACAGAATTCCCTGAGGTGTTGAGATTTGTACATTCCACAAATACAAATGGGAAGTTTCACGGTAAAAGTCTTCGCCGGATTCTCATTGGTGGTCTGTCTACAATGGAATCGATTTCCAACCAGATGGTGGATTTCTTGGATGCCTTCCGTGAGCAGTTTCCAAGACTCTGGTTCTTGAGCGACACGGAAGTAACACAACTACTCTCCTTTCACCCAGTGCCCTCCAAGCTGCAACCCTATGTACGCAAATGCTTTAAAGGGATACACTCGCTTGAAGTGCATAGTGAAAGTCCATGTAATACAAGAGATGGAAAGAGCGACGGGGTTTCATCTGGAAGCCACAGACAGATGAAGGTGATGGGGGTCTTCGCCAGCCTCCAGGAGCACATCAGCTTTCTGTCTCCTTTAGAATCAAATCCTAATCCCTTGGATTGGTTTTGTCAATTTGAAAAACAATTAGAATTGACCATGATGCAGCTTGTAAAACAATGTCATGTTGCTCAATACCAGCTTCAACAATCCAGTACAGATCTGGCATGTGACGAGAAAGACTTGCTTCAATTTGAGCATGGCAGACAAAATATTCAATATGTGCTGGATCTGCTGACTGAGTTCCCTCTTCAGTGTATGCTGGTGGCTGAGGAAGCAGTGTGGTCCAGTTTTGTTCTCCAAGCTCTCCGAGAATCAAGCCCAGTGAAGCTGAGACACATAAAGGCCCACAACTCTGCAAAACTGAAAAACCTTTGCCGTTTTATAAGAGACAGGGGCACAGGGGCAGAACGGGAATCTCTGGTTTCTAGATACATGATGGTGTGTCTGAGTGCTTTAGTGCAACTGACAATGAATCATGCACAGCAGCTGTCTCAACTCATGGAGGTTAGATTTGAACTGGAGTCATCTTACGAGTGGCTTACCGCGATGAAGTATCATATAAACTCAGAAGATCAGAGTTTGAAATGCGCTGATGATCCAGGGTGTTACGTTGATGTTTTGGGCCATCGCCTCCGATATGGCTACGAGTACTTTGGTCCAGAAGACTTGGTGATGGTGCACACTCCTTCTACAGATCGGGCAATACTGGGGATTCTCCTTGCTCTGACAAGCTACAGATGTGGGTTTGTGAGTGGACCCTGCATGTCTGGAAAGAAAAATACCGTGCTCCAGTTAGGAAAAGCACTGGGGCGACAGGTTGTCACTGTGCAGTGTTATCCAAGCATGAGACTTGATGTTGTCCAGCAGATGCTGTTCGGTGCCCTCCAGACTGGAGCATGGCTTCTGTTTGACTCCGTGGACTTACTAACACAAGGGGTCCTATCGTCGCTGGGACAGCATCTATTAGACATCCACCAGTCTTTCAATGGGTTTACAGAAAATGGGAATCAAAGAGGACACGACGAGCGAAAGGACCAGACTGCCGATGAGGTCGTAGGATATACACAAACTGATCCAGAGTGCCGAATGATACTCGCAGGGAAAGACATTTCTGCAAACCTCAACTATGGATGTGTTGTCATCTCTTCAACGCGGTACACATTCGAGCTTCCGGAGAGTCTGCGATTTGCAATGAGACCAGTGGCATTGACCCATCCCAGTTACAGGATCATTGCAGAAGTTACGCTGACTTCCATTGGCTTCTCAGATGCCATGTCTTTGAGTCAACGTCTGGTGTCTCTCATCAATCTGGCTAAGGATTGTCGCTGTCTGCCTGATTTCATCACTGACAACCAGAGCGGCTTTCTTGTTGTCTTGCAAAAAATCATCTCTGCCTCTGAAATACATTTAAATCAAAGTGTAAGGCAACAACAAATTTCAGATGAAGCTAGAAGAGCAGCTGCAGAAAACACGGACCTTGTGTCTCCTGAAAATGTGTCTGCCAGAGATCCTGAGGTGGACAGCGAAGAATTTGAAAAGCGCCCAACGTCGCACAGTTCTCGTTTGTTAATTATACAGAGCTTAATGGAAGAAAGAGCCCTTGTAGAAGGCATTATTTCGGTCTTATTACCTGCTCTTTACGACCACAAGAAAGCCTTGAAGTTTTACACCATTTTCAAGGATGCTTTCCCCATAGCATTGGAGTTTCCTCTTTTCCAACAATATTTTGAAGAAGAAAAAAACAACCAACTTAAAGAAGCAATTACAGAAGAATTGCAATGGAAGCAGCTGCATCCTGACACAGAAACCATTTGCAACACTCTCACACTCTACCAGACTATGGAATCGTCTCAGGCAGTTCTGCTCATAGGCCCGTCAGGCAGTGGAAAAACAACCTGTCACTGTGCTCTGGCTGGAGCACTCGATAGTCTGGCTGCCAAGGCAATGGGAAATGTGTTTGAAAATGACAGTGTGTTAAGAGGAGACGCCCCACAGGCAGATCCACAGATCTGGAACTCAGTTGATACTGTGGTTTTATTTCCTAATGCCATGTCCCACGAGGAGCTATTTGGCAGCTTCTGTGAAAAGAGAGGATGGCAAGACGGAGCTATTGCCAAAGTGGTGAGAGATTCAGGACGGTGGGAACACACACGTTTTAAACTGTGCAACAATAAGAGGAGACGTGATCAGACACCAAGAGCGAAATGGCTGGTAATGGACGGCGAGCCTGTTGGGCACCCTGGCTGGTTAGATTACTTAACCACTCTGTGCAACCCCGAGGACCCGTTCCTCCTCCTCTCATCGGGGGAAAAACTTGTGTCAACCCAATCCTCCCTAAAGCTACTTATGGAGATCACAGACCTCAGTGATGCAACCCCCTCTGCAGTGACCCGCTGTAGCTTCATTCATTTTACAGGAAGCGATCTGTGGAAGGCTGTGTGGAAGAAAGAAATGGATGTTCTCCACTCTGAATACAAACTGGATCAAGGAACCTTGACAATGTGGAATCGTCTCGCTGAAGATCTTTTCTCCAGCACTCTTGGGCAGATGGCGTCAACCTCTGCAGTCCAAAGTGAAGGACAATCTTCCAACAGCTCTGCCTATGGACTGCAAGAAATCACGTCATTTGGTCGGATCCTAACCGCCCTCCTACAAAATCAAAGGGCGCAAGTAGAAAAAGCTGAGGCAACGCCACTTGAAGACAAAGCAGGTATAACTGTTGTTCATTGACTTAAAACCTTGTGATAGTAATGTAGTGTTTTTTATCATTTAAAACTTGTCTCTTCAGATTCACCTCTAGATGGAGCCGGTACATCAGACATCGATGCCCAAAGTCAACTCACCAGAAACCTTTTTCTGTTGGCTTATATTTGGGGATTTGGCGGACATCTGCATCCTCGGTAGGATATAAAAAAATTGTTGTATAAAAATATATATAAGCAGAAAGTCTCCTCGATGAATATCAGTAACCATTCACGTGTGGTTTTTTTTGTTTCAGTCACTGGCCACAGTTCGACTTGATAGTTCGCCAAGTGCTGTTTTCTTGCCGGTACCAAATCCTGGTTCCTGACGACGAGAATGTGTTTGAACACTTTTTTAACCACGACAGTAAAATGTGCCCCAAGACAACACTGTTGACAAACTCCATCACGCCCAAGGTTTTTCTTAAACATTTCATTGAGTAACAAGTCATAAATATGGTGATCACTACATTTGATAACTTACAACTGTCTTAATTGTTTGTACATAGTTTGGGAAATACAACTATCTACTGAACCTCATGTTGGCAGCAAACCAGCCAGTGCTGCTCGCAGGGGAGCCCAGCTCTGGAAAAACCAGCCTGTGTCAATCTTTGCTAAGTTTTGACAAGCCGAACATCAGCCTGACAGCCAGTCCATCCCTGAGCTCCAGAGACCTGCGCACTATTCTGAATAACATCAGCTGCCCGAAGTACTGTAAAGATGCCGTGGGATCTGCGACCAAAGACCAGAGACTCCTTCTGTTTGTGGACGATTTGCACGAAGCCCCTTGTGGTGAGTACGATCATTCACCTCAGACGAGCTAAATTGCTTTAATTTGAATGTGAGTTTTTATAACATATAATATTTGTGCTCTTCTTGTTGATAGATGTCTTTGGGAAGACATCGACTGCTCTAGAATCTCTACGACAGAGCATTTCAAAGGGACAGATTCTAACCTTCGATACCTACCACTTCAAGCCATTGTGTTCTGGACTCATCAGTTACATGGTCACCTGTTGTGCCTCCGGATTGGACAACTACCACAGTAATGGGATATCCTCCCGGCTCTCACGCCTGTTCTCTGTCTTTGTCCTCCCAAGCCCCTCTACAGACATCATACTGTCGATCCATTCTCCAAGGCTACAGGCTTGGCTCAAAGGAATGCCACTTCAGCAGAGCGGTGAGGACATGGCATGTTGTGTCGTCACTGCAACTAAAACTCTATATCACGCTGTATGTGACCAATTCCAGCCGAGTGAACAGAGGCCCTTCTTCATGTTCTCCCATCATGACCTGCAGAAGGTGTTTCAGGGGATGTACTTGTGGCAGCCAAGCATCCAAAACACACAGACAACGCAGGATAAGGTCGTTGCTCTACCTGGGTTTCCGCCAGACCTGCCAGAGACAGCAGCATCGGTTCTTAAAGTAGCACATGTCTGGATGCACGAGTGCATGCGTACTTTCCATGATAGATGCTCTGAGGAAGAAAGCAAAACTCTTGTTTCACTTATAGCAAAGATTGCAGCAACAGAGTTTGGAGTCAGATTGGACACAGCAGGCGCCTGTGAAGAAATACATCAGAGTCCAGATACATTAAGTCTGTCATCAGAGCCAGAACCAGCTGCCCAGTCAGACCTGAAGGAAGACGATACACTGCCTGAGCCTTTCCTTTTGTCTGAAAACAATTCTTCAGAAGGGGAAAACCTAATAACTCCACCTCCGCAGCTCCAGATTCTTCAGCATATGGAGGAAACAGTGGCTGGGCTTGTATATGGTCCAGAGCTCTCAGAGACCTGGAGTTCAATGGATCCACAGCACGGTTCTAAATGGAGCTTTTGTTACAAGGAGCAAGACCTTGATGCGGTGCTGCAAAAGCTGCCTGCTCTCCTGGACAGAAATTGGGACGACAAAGGACCTGACGTTGATAATAACTACATTACATCCAGATACATTGTGCACAGACAGAGAGTGAGTCAACTGTTACACATACTCAGAGCTTTGCTCACACCTAAAGGTCACGGAGTACTGATTGGCTCAGACAAAGGAACAGGACGTAAAACCGCTGTACGTTTGGCGGCCGACCTGACAGGCTACCCGTTGATGGAGATACATTCAGGCAATGAGAGCAAGTTGCACGAAATCCTAAAAGAGGCTGGGAACCAATCGAGAGTGGATGGAGTTCATGTTATCGTACTGGTCCATGAGGATATCGGCCCGGCTGTTAGAGATGAACTGTTGGCGGCAATGGGGCACAGAACCTTCCCAGCGCTCTACACGGAGGAGGAGCTGAAGAACCTGGTGTCCAGTGTGATGGACGTGACAAGGTCAAGACAATACCTCATGGACAGTTGGACGCTTGATAAGTAAGAGGAAATACTCAAGTGATCTTTAAATTCTGTCTTATTGAAGAATTAGACCTAGAAGTACATTCAGTCAGTATTTAGTGTCCTTGTGTACTTGTGATGTGGGTGTACTAGTATTGTTGGTATATTCATAGTAATGCAAAATCACTCACTAGAATGAGCTTATAGGAAAATAGTTTAGGTACTTAGACAAAATTTTAGGAAAATATAATGAGTGTACTTATCATATATTTAGCATTTCTTTATTTTTTATTTAAGGTACTTGAGCAAAGTCCACAAAAATGTGCACGTGTTCCTTATGATGTCCTCCACCAGCGATGGAACCCACGTTACCAATGTGAGTATTTTCTTTGAATCATTTATTATTTATTTTCTGTCACTCAAGCTTTGTATCCAACTATCTTTTTTTTTCATATTCAGAAAAACAAATGCCCACTTTATTTTCAAATGTATTTTCCGACCCCCTCTTCCCAAACTGACACAGTGAGCTCCATGATTTTGATTTTAGCCCTTGTTGTGTATTCAGTGTTATTCAATGGAGGACTTTTCTGTTCCAGAGACAAATGACCAAGACCCTGAGTCTGAGCTGCTGCGTCGAGGTGTACCAGCCGTGGTGCATCCAGTCTTTAGCTGGAGTTGCTGCTCAATTTCTCAAAACCAGTCCCCACAAATGTGAGTAACTTCACATAAACTAGTCTGTTCTCACTTCATTTTAACCTTTTTTTACTGACGATGATATTTCTACACTTTACCCTGACACTATTTCTCGTTTTGACTTCAATTCAGTGGAGATAGACGGCTCACTGACCAGCCTGTCAGTGGCTATGGCAGGAGTCCATCAATCTGCACGTCGGTATGCCTCTGTCCTTCTCAAAGCTCAGCCTTTCAACCCTATGACCTACATGGAGTTCATCTCCCACTTCGGTTACCTCTGCAAACACCTGCACAAACAGAGGCAGGGACTAGCCAACAGGTAATCAGCCTCTTTCTGGTATTTGAGTAGAATTTCTTCTTGTGTCTCGAGCATTGAATGAACATGACCTCGATCGTCTCACTGGAAACTACATCCCGAACAACATTGACTGTGGTCAGCACTTGTTGCATTAGACTGTAAAGGTCAAAATGATCTTTTCTTTACACTTTTAAAGTAAAACCTAAACACATATTGGTCTATAACAACATTTTTTTCTTTTTCAGAGTTGCCTTTGTTTTGTCTCATGTGGATGTTTTGAACGAAACAACTCTGCGGAACAAACTGAACTTAGAGAGACTGAAGAACAAGGTTGATAAGACCCAGCAGGTAATTGTACAGCACTTCAGCACATGCAGCTTCAGTGGGATCAATTTTCTGTATAATGTTTTCCTGTTCTGTACTTCATCAAGGTTATTTGTCATCCGAGTCAGAAACGATTCAATCAATCTCGCAAGCAATATATTCAGTGCACTTATATATTCTGAATAACATACTACACTGCAGGGGCCATTGTTAATCAATTTCACACTGGCTTCACCTTTTTAAGTTCAAGATTATGTTAAAGTCCCCAAGCTACATGTAAACCTCAGTTAATATTGTAATTTGATCTTGTTTTCCGGCAGCGTGAGAAAGATCTCGTCAGAGCTGTCGATGACCAGACAATCCTGTTTGAGGAAGTTCAGACCAGATGTGCGGAGGTGAAGACCAAGCAGCTGGACGTGGAGGAACAGTTTCATGAAGCTCAGAAGCAGGTAGATAGATCATCTGTTTTATCGGCATCCAATCCAAAGTAAATAGAAGCTAATTAGCATTTAGAAGAAGTGTCACTGAAGATGAATCTTTCTTCTTCTAGTTGATGCCTGTGTTCCTGTCATGCCGCAAAATTCTGGAATGCCTGGATTTCTCCGACCTGGAGGAGGTGCGTCACTACAGAGACCCCCCCGTTGGAGTGGTCACGGTCATGGATGCCATTTGTCTGCTGTTTAATCATCCACCCGGCTGGGACAGCGCCCGACTGCTTCTTAGACGCCCTAACTTTTTTCAAGTGAGCAAACAAGGTTTTTTTTTATGATACCTCAGCGTTAGCAACTGTCAGCAAATTAAACACAACACTGTAAAATAACAAGACACAAACACATACCAGGTACTTGTCATTGCTCCAGTTTGTGTCGTGTAAGCTTTGTTATTGTCGTATTGAATTCTTGCTAAATGTTGGTGTTATTATACTGAATCTCCTTTTGCCAGGAGCTGGAATTCTTTGACCGTTTCACGCTGACGCAAGGACAGCTGCGACAGCTCCACCAGATAATCATCAGTCCTGACTTTGTGCCAGAGTCTGTACGAGATGTGAGCAAAGCCTGCGAGTCCCTGTGTCGATGGGTCCAGGCTGTATACGAATACTACTCTTTGCGACACAAGCTGTTGGTCAAGCTTCAGTTGGAGGAGCTGGACAGAGAAGTACGAGCTCAACTGCACCAGGCCAAGCAGCACAAACAGGAGGCATACTATCATCTGGAGGATCTGAAGCGACAGCTTCAGTTTATACAAAAGCGCCAGAAAGCGCTTCTACCGCAGCTGCATGAGGCTGAGAAAATGCACAGAGAATTTACTGCAACTGCTGAGCAGTTAGAGGGAAATGTCAGGGACTGGAGAGCTGCTGCGGAGGTAACACCATTTTCAAATATACTTTACATGTCACTTAAACATTGGATATTTTATTTAAATCCTTATAAATTTGTTTCTATTTTCCCTTCAGGAGGCAGAGTTACAAAAACAGAAGTTACCGGGAGATGCCCTCGTCCTGGCTGCAATCGTGGCTTATTTAGGCCCCTTTCCTCCTGATGTGCGCACAGAACTACTAACCAAGTGGAGGAAGCTGTGTCAGACAGGAAGTATCAACACAAACCCAGAGGACCCTAGAACATCCCTGTTTCCACAGACACACCCTGCACCTCCTTCTCCACCTTCAGGTTTTCCCATCCCTGTTTTTGAGAGGCCGCAGCTTCCTCTGGGTCGAGCGTTAGGTCTGAGCGACCTGCAGATCCAGAACACTGTATCTTCCAGACTTGTGGTCCAGCTGCTGCTGTGGGGCTACAGAAATACCCTGTGTCAGCGCTGGCCTCTACTGGCAGACATCCAGCAGCATCAAGAGAGAAGCTCCCAGAGCTGGTTCATCACAGGTGGGTCCTGAGACAACTTCTGAGCTGGGGATTTTGGTTTTCAGCCACCAGAAGTCCGTCTGTTTCCTCTATAGAACAGGACGAATTGTAAACTGTGTAGAATAAACGAAACATCACAAGTGTCTGCTCTTCAGGTGACGATATGGATCCTGAGACTGAGTGTGGGATGGTGATTTGTGCCGATGACCCAGAGCTGCTGGAGAAACTGGACCAGGCTGCTGAGAAGGGTGAATTTCTACACTAAAGAGAATAATCAAATATATTCAGTGTCTGTTTTCACCCTTAAGTCAATCCAACCATTTTATTTCTGCAGGTTTGAGAGTCCTGGTAACTCGAGTGGAACATGCAGACCCCAGTTCTCAGTTCCTGGCCAGATTGGCGCCCCCTGCTGGATGCTGGCCTCCAGGGATAAAGAGGCAGGCTCAACCTCCCCACTCTGATTTTCGCCTCTTTCTCAGCACTCATCTTCCCGTCCGACTGCTCAGCAGTGGTAAGATCGATTTGTAGAGTCAAAATAAACAGAGGTAGTCTCTGTTAAAGTCGTGTAACTGGGAGTTTTTAATGCAAGAGGACTGACGGATAGGTCAAAGGGGAATGAATGAAGATTTTGACTTTAGGGAGTTTTTGCAGCTGTTTAATGGTTTCGTGGTTTTTAATTTCTATCCTTATTTGTTCGTGACTGTGATTTAAAAAAATCCTGGTTCCATTTTATTTTATTGTTCAGTAGGGCTGGTTTGATATGACTTCAAATCAATATCACAATTATTTCAAACTTCTACCTCGATTAAGTACTAACTGAATTAACTAACATGAGCAACATCAAGTCGGTAAGAGGTTATTATTATGTCGTTTTATTCTGACGTCTCTGCATTTTGAAAAGTGAGTTCATCTTCGCATCGATGAAAAGATGAACTCACTTTTCACAGATCACAATGACATCGTGTTAAGACAGGATTCAGCTCTTTTTAAACGTCTGTTTGCATAAAGAGCTTGATCCCGGCTTTAAAAGATCCTTAAACAGTAATGAACTCGACACTGGACATTTAGGATATGAGCTCTCTTAACTTACAAGTAGTGAGTATTTATTCCTGCTCTTGTTCCTCAGAGATCCATCCATCCATCTTGGCTCAAGTCCACGTGGTCGACCTTTCTCTGAGCTCAGAAGAGATCGAGGAGCTGATGCTGACGCTGCTGCTGCAATCTGAGTGTGAAGAGCTGCTGATTCAACACCGACGGCTCCAGAATGACAAGCAGCTGCTGCAGGAGAAACTAGTCAGAGAAGAGGTGACTACACCAAACAGATAGGAAATGCCCTCTGCACTGTGATTCATCTGACTGATTGTTTTCCAAACCTGAATCACTGAGAGTGATTCACGCATTATTTTAATTGAGCTGCCAAGTTGGTTTGATATATGATCGTAGCTGCTGTTCATCTGTTGACTTGTACACAATCTTGTCTTAGGACGCTCTGATGAACCACATCCTGCAGTTGAACGCCTCACTGCCGCCGGCCCCGGACTTTCGCCCCAACGCGGCCGTGTTTCAAGAGGCGATGAAAAACCTGCGGGCTGAGATCCAGCAGCTGAGCGAGGAGCTGGAGCACCACGAGGCTCTGGTGGCTCCCCCCCGACAGCTGGTGAGGCTGGCCGCCGCCCTCTACCAGGCGCTGCAGGAGGTGTCCCGTCTTTCCCCCGCCTACTACTTCTCCCTGCGCGGCTTCATCGCAGTTATACAAGACGTCTTCGTTGAGAAGGGAAGGCCATTAGTGTCGTTTGCCATCGGAAAAGTGCCAAGGGGCATAAAGCCAGAGATCACACACAAGATGGTTTCCCAGCTGCTGCTCCAATACAGGCCTCTTCTTTTCAAGAGTCATTTCTCTGTTCTGAAGCTGCTGGTGTCTGTAGCTCTGCTGCAGCACAACCAGCTCTGCTCTGAGGGCGAGAGGTGGGCCTTCCTCAGGGGCCTCGAAGACATCGAACATCAACCCTGTCCCCCGTTGCCGACTGCCTCACAGTCCACCGCTCCTCTGCCCAGCTGGACCCCCCCTCAGATACACCCAGAGCTCCTCTGCCTGGAGAGTGTCCCGGCCTTCACAGGGCTGCTCTCCTCACTTTCCACCTACCCCACACAGTGGCAGGAGTACCTGCGCTTCCCTACCTCCACTGTGGCGGGCGCTGTTCCCTGTCACTCACACTCCCATCTGTCCCTGGTTCAGCGGGCTCTCCTCTGGAAAACCTTGAACCCAAACCGCCTGGAGGGACTGGCTGACGTGATATCTGCCTCCCAGCTCTGCCTGCCCATTCAGACTGTGACGTCTGAGGCCCCCCACACCGGGAACCCAGGGTCTCTCTCACGATACCTGCTCAGACACGAGGGACCCATCACTCTTACCTTGCCAAGTCCAGGAGGAGACAACAGGACAAGTATTCGGCCTCTTCACTTAATAAACACACTGGCAGACTGTGTAGGAGAAACAGGGGTTAAACCGGAGGTAACACACCATTTTATTTAGTTTTAACCTAATAGCAGTTAACATTTAATATTAATTTAACATGTTTTATTTTCAGGTAAAGGTCATTTCTTTAGGGGCTCTGTGTGACGGAGAAATCCTCCTCTCAGCGCTGGACAAAGCAGTCGACGACGGCCACTGGTTGGTTTTTAGCGACTGTCATCTGCTGGAGCGATGGGATGATGAAGTAGTGGCTCGCCTCAGTCAGCTGATCTCCCCACTCAAAGGTAGGAGTCGCTTTATATTGTGTTTGTATCATTCATGAGCATTAACACATGTTTTAAAGTCCAGTCTTTACGTGTGTTTCTCCATCTGTCTGCTTCCCTGACTTCATTGTTTCACAGAAGAGCGAGGCCCCACTCGCCCGGGCTTCCGCTTGTGGTTTGTAACTCAAGAATGTGCATCTCACCACATACCAGGTAAACGATTCTATTACTGCTTTGATTAGGTTTACTTTTCCTTTCACGCTCAGAAACCGTGGATAATTGCTGTTTTTTATCGTTGAACAGCGACAGTGCGAATGCGCTGCCTGCCTCTGGTCTGTGACTCCCCCTGGGATCTGAAGGAGGAGCTGAGCCGCTCCCTGCATCAGGTTGTTTCCATTGCACAGAGTCGATCACCGTCGGGGGTGACGGCAGACAACATGGAGTTCGTCCTCCGCTGTGCCGTCTTCCACTCCGTCCTGCTGCAGAGACAGACCTGTAAATACTTAGGCCAGGGCAGAATCTACAACTGGTGAGGAAACGGACCCAAATAACGTCTACTGCAGTTAATGTAGAGTGGACGTGTTGTCTCATTGCATATTTTTATATTTTCCAGCCTGAAAACAAATTGGATTAATGTGCAAGTTGTTCAAATGGTGGAAATCCTGGATAAAGAGTTTATACTTGTGGATTGTCTCTAGGGACCAGGGCGACCTCCTGGCTCTGGTGGAAGCTCACAACTGCATCAGTCGTCTCTGTCAAGTCCAGACTAAAGCTTTGCAGTATATAGCAGGTGAGGCAGCAATAACATCTGAACCTGTCCCTCTGGTTTACTTCCTGTTTGCCTTTAACCTTGTTGCACTTTTCATTCTCAGGCAGCCTGGTGCACGGCGGCCATGCGCTGGACTCTGCAGATTTGGAGCTGGTGGAAAACACTGCCAGGGCCTGCCTGAGCAGATTGTCTCCCCTGTGGGGCAGAGGACCACACATCCTCTCAGACATCATCAGGAACCCCGGCCATTTCGGTAACCACACCACTTTCTTACTGTCACGTATTCTGAATAGTTTGCGTCCTACGAGCTAATTGAACCGGAGGAAATGAGGTCAGACATGTTCACAACAACAACAAAATCTCTGGAACATTCAGGCGGGGGGGTTGGCACCTGGGTAGAGAAAGCAGGAGGCAGCTCATCACATACAAAGTCCTCTGTGTAAATCACGTGTATTGACTTTGGTTTTGTCTCTTAGCCTCAGATTTGACAGGACTGCTGCAGATACTGGAGCAGGGTCTTCAGGATGCAGCGAACATCAATGACCCGGCCGTGCTGGGCTTTAAAGCGGATGTGGCAGCCGAGATGATCAAGATCAACAGCCACAATTTAAACATTCTGCTGCAGGCCTCCCAGAATCCTCTGGGAGCGGCGAGGAGTTTACGTCGCACCTTCACGATGCCGTCCAGCAGCCCCGCCAGAGACAGACTGCTGGCTCTGAGGAGTTACCTCACAAACAGGAGTGACAGCAGAGTTACAAATGCAGGAGCTGTTTCCTGCAGCTCCCTGAGTGACTTCCTCCGGGCGGAGTGGGATGAGCTCATTCACACGGTGTCCTCGCTCCTGTCACCGCCGCAGCAGCCCGTTCGTTACGGCACGCCGACCTTCGCTTCCCTCGCCGCCCTGTCTCGCTTGGAGAGGAGGGCGGAGTTGCTCAGCGCTTATGTCGAGCGCAGCAGCACTTCAGATCCACCCGGTGCATACCGACTCTCCGCTTTCAGCAATGCCAGAGGATTTCTGGTGGCACTCATGAGGAAGACGGCTCGAGTAAATCTCAGATATATCAGTGATGTAGAACTGCATTTTCAGGTAAATCACGACTTCACAGTAAAGTGACTGGAACCCAGTGGATGAAAATATTTAAACTTTAACTACAGGATAAAGATTGATGATTTTCTTTCCCCCGCAGGTTCTGAGTGACGGCAGATACCCAGACTCACCCCCTGTGGATGCTGTGTATCTATGTGGCCTGGAGCTTAGAGGGGCATCGTGGGACCCACAGCTGGGAGCCCTGCAGGGCACAGACTCTCCGCGGCCATGCTCCCTGCCGCTTGTTTGTGTCACGGCTCAAGTCAGGAGCACAAATCACACCCGAGATAATGTTCGAGTCTCAGAGGCTTCTTCGTCGACCGCCCCTCAGTTACCAATCCACCACTGCCCCCTCTATCTAGATGAAGGGCGAGAGCCGGGAGACTCGGGGCTGGCAGACGCTCACATTATAACTAAGATTCCCCTTCACGCCAGTTTAAAACCAGTGTTGTGTAGTTTGAGAAGAGTGAGGCTAGTGAGTCTGCTCTGAAGTGTTAATTAAATAGTTCGACATCCCATGGAACCTGCACACAAAAATGAAAAGACCCTCGATTTGCTAAAAGTTGCACAGAATGTTCTCGCAGACGCCGAATGAGTTTTTCCAAGCTTCCTCAGCACATGTTCTCGCTTGAGAAAATCTAATTTGAGTTGTGAGTCAAATTCTGTTCAAAGGTGCTTGTTTGTGCGATTTTTACATCCTGGTTCATGATGCTGGGGAAGACTTACTGATCACTGTACCCTGTGATTCCTCAAGTTCATTTGCAGTTACTGTGTAATGTCTCTTTGTACATTTTGTTTTTGTTGTACTAATTTGTAAAACTTTAGATTTTTCAATTAAACTGTTGCACAAAGTCATAAAGGCAGTTTGTCACGTTTTGTCGTAGCAGGCAGAAGTTCCCTCGTCTGAATGAAATGGACTTAATCTACTGAAAGGTTTTTTTTAAAAAGAAACACCCAACAAATAAAAATACACCAAATAACCTCAGATAACTTTAGTCAGAAAACTTTTCTAAAAGCTTGTTTCTTCAGGGAGTTTATCAACGTTATCATTCATTTAACTGTTGATGGATGGATTTAGGTGTCGAGGCTCACGGTTTGTAGAGATGATAACAAACAGTTGTGTAATTGTTGTGGTTTAATGTGATGTCAATAGCAGGAATGTGCGTTCACCATGTAGTTGTTGACAACATTAACAGAAGTTTTCCTTTTCCTCCCACAGGCAACATGGACCGACACCACTATGAGACCTTTGAGAAGTTTGGCGACGACACTGTTCTGTTGCACCTCGACAACGGCAGAGGGCAAGTATTTCTCTCATTGTTCTCATGACCCGAGTTCACGTCAACACACTTAGTTTGTATGCCTCTGTGCTGGAGACGGGCTGGAGTTATGAGGGAATCTCTTCACATCTGTTTCAGAACACCAATAAGACTCAGGGACTGACTGATTTTATTTTGGTGGAGTCTGTCTGCAAACAACCACAGGGCTGTAATTCAATTTCAACAACTGGTTGTTTCTATGGCTGCGATTGTGGCTCAACTGATTTCGACTGTGTTGTCACTGCAGATTTGGGCGTCACTCCAAAGATGAGCCGTCCATCCTCGCTCCACTAAAACAGTGCTGCAGGTACAATGAGAAAAATGTGCTACATTAAGTCAAAATAAAAGATTGTTCCTTTCAGCACATGTGAGGTTAACCCAGATTTGTGCAATTGTTTCTGCATAAAAAAAAAGGTCCATCCTGTCCACACCTCTTTCTTTCATTTTCGCTTTTCTCCAGAATCCGTCAGACCACGTGGCTTCGCCTGCGTCTCCTCTCTCTGCCTCAGTATCGTCTCAGCGACGTCATGCTTGCCTCGCTTTCCCAGGATCCCCTGCACCGCGCGGCCCCCCTGCTGGCAGAGCCCCACCTCGCTGCTCTGGATCGGCGTCTGAAGACCGTGCTGGAGACTGTGAGTCGCTGCCAAGAGCAGCGGAGCGTGGACGCTGGTGGTGATGAGGTCATGTTTGACGACACCGCCTACTTGAAAGACACGTTGACTCCTGCAGGTTAGAGCAGCCTCACTGCTCAGCACACAACAACAAGATGTCAGCGGTTAAAGTGACAAGGACTGAAATGGTTTCTTTACATATTTTCTGCAGGTTGAATAAATAAGACAAACCACGAGGAGGACTTATCATGGATAAAGAGTTTATACTTTTATACTATTCAGGTATTGGAAGTGACATTTTGGAAATACAAAAACTAGGCTTGTAATTATTTTCTCCATATTTGAAATACATTCTCTCCCTTTGTCCTTTAAGTACATGCTGCCTGTAATATGTGATAAATTATTGCGATTAATACTATGACAATAAATTCTGAAGAGAAAAATGAAAACTCACAAACCTGTTGATGAGCCAAATGGAAAATGGAGGATGGAAATAATGTTTTCCACACGTTGTACTTTGTGTTTTAGTCACCTAGTGTTTGGTTTGTTCGCACCGACATAAGAAAATCAATTTACATTCGTTAAGAAAATAAATGTCAACTCTTTGTTTCTGAGATCAGAGCTTTCATCTGGATTCATTATGAGGGTTTGTTTTATTGATCCTTCTCTTATTTTCATGTATATATACTAAGTTTTTCCAAACATTTGAACTTGTATGTGTGAAACTTCCTGAAGAAGTAATTTCTGTGCAACTAATCACATGATAATTTAATAATCTAGCGGCTGTAAGGCAGCAGTGTGTTTCACCAAAGTTCCCATGTTAGGTGTGAGTGTGCATCACAGCCGTCCTCCTCCTCAATCAATAATTTACCTGGCCCGGGTCATATCGATGGCACCTACTCGCTTTCCTCTTCCCCTTCCTCACTTGTTCACTCTTTCCATGAGAGCTGCAGATGACAGGGGGCCAAAGGAGAACATCGACAAATGAAAACAGGGAGCGAGAGAGAGGGAGGAAGGCACCGCTGTTCGATTTTCTGCCTGAAGACGCCGATGCGCCCAGGACCAGAAAACACCTGAGGAGGCTTGAGTGGGATTCAGACTCTTTACAGAAGTTCAGGTTTCAAGACTTTTATCTTTGTGAGAAGTTTATATTATATTTGCACGATGTCAGGAGCCGGTAGTGACCAGCTGCACAGATCAACTCTAACTGTCTATTCGGTGAGTTTGTTCACTATTTAGTTTTATGTATAAGTCCCATGTGTCGTAAAACATCATTCTTAATAGGCATGTTGGTCTGTTCATGTGCATTTCTGTCTTTGTGTGTTTGTGTGTTTGTGTGTGTGTGTGTGTGTGTGTGTGTTTGCAGAACCTGATGGAGCACTTCAATCCGGGCCTCCAGAAGCTTGTTGCTCTAGGAAACAGCTACGTCAAAGCTTTTCAAGGTGAGTGAGCGTCATGAGTGACTGGCTGTGTGCACGGCTGGGTGGTTCAATTAGAGTGTGAGTGTGCACGTGTGTGTGTTTGAGTGTGCACGTGTGTATCAGACAGATTATTGTCAGTTAGACACACTAATATGTGTTGAATAGGCCTTTTTTTGCTTCTGATCTTGCATGTGTGTAATAGAAGATGCATACTATATTCTCTAATGTTATCATCAGCAAGGTGTTGTAGGCCCATGTGGGACGGACCAGAATAAACAAATATTAGCAGATGTTTTTACTGTAGGTGTTGTAAAAAAGACTTTCCATGGTGATGTCAGTGGAATCAGAGATGATGGAAGAGGATTTTACTGAAATCACTGAGACACAGGTTGTGAGAGGAGACAAGGGAACCCTGACAGGAAGGTCGTGAACCCACTGTAACAAGACCCACGGTGCCTGTTACTCATTATTAGCACTTCACGTTATTTTTACTGCAGTGGTTTTAGTTTTTGAACAAGAACACGTATCCAGATACAAGAATTATATCCAGATATGGATGATTATCACATTATTATTTCTTTTAAGTTTAAAGACAGATTCAAGGTTGTGTTTTTAAACTCTTCTTAATGAGCAGACAATGATTTAACAAATCTGAGATCAATTATGTGTTTTTTGCATTATATCGATATATAGTATAGTGAACTGTATTGCTATTGATGATAATTATAATATCATACTTATTGATATTACTGCTTAAGTTCATTCTCAGAAACTAAGCTGATGCTTCAGCACTGAAAACAACATGTAGCTGAATTTAAACCTTTTTCTTTAAAACACAACGTACATCACCACATATTTGTCTGAGCTCACTTCTCCTCCTTGACTGCGTTTCTCTGTGGGGGGGCAGCATGTATCATTGATGCACCTCTGCCTGATAAAACCAGAACAGGACGTCACGGCAACGAGGCAGCGTGGTAAAACTACACCCATCTAGAAACCACCTCTCACGTGTCAACACTGCGAGGCTTGTGTGAATGAAATGATAGAAATTAGAGCTGATGGTCTCAGGGAGGAAACGTTTAATTGTTGAGAAGCTGTAAGTTGTGTATATTTTTGTGTATTTGCTTGTGTCCTGCAGCCTTAGCTGTCTGCAGTGAGGCCTACTTCAGCGCTGTGGCTAAGATGGGTGACCAGGCTCTTCACACGCTCTCATCTCGCTCTCTTGGTAAGTGTGTGTGTGTGTGTGTGTGTGTGTGTGTGTGTGTGTGTGTGTGTGTGTGTGTGTGTGTGTGTGTGTGTGTGTGCGTGTGTGTGTGTGTGTGTGTGTGTGTGTAACTCATGTGTGTTTATATTAAAGTTTGTTGCAGTCATCACAGAAACAGAACTGTCCTGTCAATCAGGTGGGAACCACTTTTCCTTTCAAATCATTTCAAATATTATAACATCCTCATAGGTCGTACTAAACTATGAACACATGGACCAAACGTCTCTAATGACATGTCTCTTGGGTGAGTCAGCTGATGTCAGCTGATGTCAGATGATGATGATGATGGAGTTTTTTCATTATCTTGTTCCATGTCAGTAATCTGCTTTATATTAGATAGATATATTTGATTCTGTGTAACCTTCACAAATTGCCCCTTTAAATTAAGTTTCAGCTTCTTAGTTATTTGTTCGCTCACAACAATACGAATGAATTGACTCGTCTAAACGGCCTGGGGCCAATTTAGGACACATCCTCGATTCTACATCCTGCCCTGCTCTTTCTCCTCCTCTCCTCTTATGTGTGTGTCGAATGCTAAAGCATTGTTAGCAGTAATTAGTAATATGCTAGCTCCTTCCTGTTGAGTGTGTGTGGGCTCGTGCATTAGTGCGAGAGGTTCTGCTAGGTTGGCTAACTGAGAAGGTCAGGGAGCCACAGCGTGACCTGGGGCCCTATTGAGTGACGGCCCCTGAATTATAGATGGGGACAGTCTTTCAGCTGCACCCAATTCATTAGTTCAACCACAGTCCATCACCATAGATAAGACCAGAGGCACCAGTCATACAAAGAGCCTGACCAACTTTCCACCATTCACACAAGAGTCTGTTTGGCTTGAGTTGATTTGTGTTTAAGTCGTTTAGCAAACTACTGCACCACTTAAATACTGTTCCTTTATTTCTAATGGACACAATTAAACAACATGAGTGATAGAAAGTTTTGAATTCTTCAAAGGGGCCATTTTGTTGTACAACGAGGCAACAGGTGAAATAATCCCATTAAAAACTCAATATAACAAATATTATCACGTGCAATATTCACACAACTGTTATTTTAAACTGAGGGAATTTGATGTGTGTGTGTGTGTGTGTGTGTGTGTGTGTTAACCTGGTTTTGTCTCCAACAGGCGACGTCCTGATCCAGATTTCAGACACACAGAGGAGACTCACTGCAGAGATGGAGGGTGTGGTCAGTACAAGGCCTCTGTTAATTATGTTATTTCAATAAATACAATTATAATAATTAATATGAATTGCATGGACAGACACACACATGTTTTCCCATTAGGCTTGGAATCAATTTGTTATTCGATGCTACAAAACCATGTGAATCTTTGTAATTGATGGAGTGGAGTTACGTCCATCTTAATACACAGTCTGTGCTCAGTGCTGCATAAATCAATTACACGCTGCAGTCGTTGCTGAGCTGATTGTGCTAAATTGCACAGCCATGGAAAAAGCTGTAACCCAATTCATTAAAGAACAGATCTGCATACTGGGAATTACACTTGTTAGCCTTTGACCCTGAGATGACCCCTGACAGGGTTTAATTCACTGCCTGATTAAAATGCATTGAGCCGTTCAGACCCCGGTGCTTGATTGCAGTGGCTGTAGTGATGGCAATTAGCGACTGAGAACCGGGCACATTTGCATATAGATTGATTTAAATAAAACAATCCAGCCCATAATGTGAAGTTTCCATATTAACTCAGTTACATCACAGCAACACTGTTTTTCTCCTTGCCACAGTTCCGATGGTTCCAGGTTGAGGTGCTACAAGCCATGGAGAAGAACGTAAAGCTGGACGAGGAATACATCGACGTAAGTCGTGTTGATTTTATCCTTCATGTCAACAATTAGGCAGCTGTTGTGTTTTACATCGTTCATCGACAGTCATCAACATTAACAGAGTTTAAAAGTGGAGTTACTGATGGGATCACGATGGTTGAAGACTTTGCTGAATGGAGCTGTTTCCTGTGCTGCAGGGGAGTCGCAGAGTGTACGAGCTGGAGGTGAGGAACCAGGCCGAGGCTTTGGAGAAACAGCTCAGACGAGGAGCTTTCAGGGACTCTCTGGTACACACACACACACACACACACACACACACACACACACACACACACACACACACACACACACAGTCAAGTAGCTACATTGTTCATTTGTGCTTCATATTTGTGTGTGTGTGTGTTGTAGGAGAACAGCGAGTACATGCTGTACCTGAGGCAGAGCCAGCAGGAGATCCTCAAGGAGGAGGAGAGGAGGTATCGCTTCCTGGCAGAGAAACACTGTGGCCTCACTCAGTCACTACTCTTCCTCATAAACAAGGTTCATGAATACACACCACACAACAACATGGTCAACCAGGAGCAGCAGCCGGCCTCCTCCTGTGGCCTGACTCACACAGTGAAACGAGCAGCACAGAGCTAACTCTGGCTTTATGTTCTCACGAGGCTGCCTCGCCTCAAAGCGGTTTCTTGTGCTGTTCACATGCAGCTGAATTCAGGCTAATCAGCTGCTTCAAGAATCTGAATGATTGAAACAGCCCCTCTGAAGTGTCCAGAGGGGCTGTTTCTCCAGAGTTTCTCCTCCCCCGGAGTAAAAACTCATTTTCCATTCTCCTCATGCGATATCATGTTAATCGGTTGATTATCTGAAACTGTCGTCTCAGTGTCCATCGTCTCATCTGCTGAAGCGCTGCTGTTGAGTGAGTTTCTGTCTCATCAGGCTGAGACTCGCTCTCCTCTCTCGTCTGTTTGCAGACCGGCGCATCTCTTCAGCAAAAGGCCGACGGCTGGAAGGAGAAAGTGAACGAGACCAGAGGGTCCAGACCTCGCACGCCCACACACTTAGAACAAGAGGCTCAGGTACCAACACTTTACCTGCTTTAGTCAATTCTTCTTGTCTACGGGGACATTATGGTTCAGTAAATTGTGTTCAATACTATTACTGATACTATTACTATTATACTGTTGTATTCAGTGCTCTGTAAATTCTCATATTAAGGTGCAGTACATTGTCAAATAGGAACAAGGGCAATTTTTATTATCTGCCCAAGGGAGCACAGGCCTTCAGTTAAATAATATATTATCAGATAATATCAGAGACATGTCTTTGTTTAGAATTGGCTTGTTAAGAAGTTGTCTTTTTACTATTATAGAATTTAAATAAAGATAGAGGACGTGATGGCTCTTGATCACCTCCTGGTGGCTGGCTACAGTATAGGTCACAAACCCTGCCTCCTCCATGTTATTGAATGGGACATGCACCACGTTCTTATCACACAGGTCTTTTTTTGCAAATGTTCATGTTTCTGGTAATTTTAGTTTTAATTAAATATGTGACATCAAAAGCACAAGATGGCGGAACCCGTATTTGGGCTTCATTTCTAGATAATGGGGGGAAGTTGAGAAGCGTCGTCCATCTTTATTCACAGTCTATGGTGCTAATAAAGTTTCCTCAAGTTAGTTTACGTGTGTATGATGCGTCTCCAGCTCCGAGGGTCAGTGAGCTCCCTGCTGCAGACTGTTGCCAGAGATGAAGACATGTCGTGGGCCAGGAGGGAGCAACAGGCGCTGGGCAGAGTGCCCTCTAGAGGTGGGAGGTACACACTACTAATCACAGTACCTGTACATTGTCACATCATAAATGAACGTAAGGATAAACATCTCTTTCCTGTCCCTCCTCCACCTCCAGCACCGTCACCTCTGCCCAGCCGCTCTCGCTCCAGCTCGGTGGGTGAATCTCTGGGTCTGGGGGGAGGCAGATCCATGAGAGCCCTGGTGTCTCACCCCTCCTCGTCCAACCCGAAGCTTCTGCCTTTCAACAGAGGGGAGACCGTCACCGTCCTGGTGCAGGAGCCGCGCAACGGCTGGTTGTACGGACGCACTGACAGCAGCTTACGGTGGGTAGAGGAAAACAGAAGGGAGCCCCATTTCAGATTTTTACATTGGATGTAGGATTTCACTCTGTCGTCTCCTCCAGTCAGGGCTGGTTTCCTGCTGCCTATGTGGCGCCCATTGAAGATTTCTCCAACACTTTAGTGACAAGGTGAGAATCACATCAATTTTATTCAGGGAATTCTATTTGTCTGAAACAATTCCCGTCTGTAGCATTTCTAACACTGTTCCCTGTCGCATGTGAATCCTGTGTGTTCCCTCAGCAGTGGTTCCCTGAGAAGCCACAGTATGAACAATCTGCTGGATCCCACCGACACCTACCCTGAGCAATCGGAGAGCAAGAGCTACGGCGATGTCCCGCCCCCGGCCACGCCCAACCGCAGAGCTTCCGTAGACTTCCGGCCGATCTCTCCACTCCCCGAGAAGAAGGCGGAGCCAGCAACAGAGAAGAGGCTGGGTCAAACGAAGAGCTACAACGAACACCCGCCTCCTGCGGCTCCGCCGAGTCAGAACCTGAGGAGGAGCTCAGTAGATTTTCACCCGATCTCCCCCCTCCCTGAGAGGAGGAGTGAATCTGATGTCCAGGTACCAGAGGATTAACACTGAGAAGAAACGGCTTTTATTTTCCTGTTCCATATTAAATATCCCTGAAACAGAAATCTAATCAGAAGTCTAATGTTTGGGTTCCTCACATTGACGGCCCTCTCTTGTTTTAGGCCTTATCGCCCCCGGGACCTGAAAACCCTCTGTTTCCCAGGTAAATATCAACGTGTTCGACTTGATTCCAAAAAATCAACAACCTAGTTTTTATTCTCTGGATTCAGTGAAGTGTTTTTTTCACATTTTACACAAGAACGTGCTGAATATCCACCTCTGACTGGTGTTAGTTATCCAGCCTGGAGTGTGTCTGTGTGTGTCTGTGTGTGTCCGTGTGTGTGTGTGTGTTCTTTCTGTGTGTTGGCAGAAAGCAGCTGAGCACATGAGGTTTTGTGTAACATTTTCCGCCATCCTCTCGTTTCAGAGGCACAAACCCGTTCGCCACAGTAAAGCTTCGCCCCACGACGACCAATGACAGATCTTCTCCTCGGATCCACTGACCCGTCGGCCCTCAGGCCCGGCTGGGTTTGTAACCGACGCTGCCGGATCAGGTTGTGGAGGCAGGATGTGGATTTTGTTTTGTTTCTGTGTGAAGTCGCCTCATCTGAAACGTGAAGGGGTCGGAGTCAGAAGAGCTGAGGAAGAGTCGCTGAGTTTCTTGTCCAGTATCAGATCAGATGAGGTGTTGTGACTGTAGTAAATCTTAAATATCAAAATCATAAAGTTTTATGTTGATAGGTCCTGGTTTCCTTTCCTAAAATTTGTAGGAAATACACTTATTATTATTATTAGTATTAGGGCCACTTCAAAAGAAAAACTAGTAGAATATAGATTTTATTCTTATTATATTGTGTCTTCTTTTTCTTTATAAATTAAAACTTAATTCTGTTAAATTATGAGTTTATTCTCATAAAATTACAGTATTTTTCTTTATTTCTGTGTAAGATTATAACTTTATTTTCGATTATGACTTTACTCTCATAATATTATGACTTTTTCTTGTTAAATTATGTCTTTATTAACATTAAATCATGATATTGTTCTTACGTTTTTATTCTCGCAATATTACAACATTATTCTTGAAATCTTTCTCTTAAACGTGGCCCTGGGACTCTGCTGTGCTCAGATCTGTCTGAGAAATATGAAGCCACAGCCTCCAGCTGATAGTAACACATTTTATGTGTACACGTTTATATATTTTATCTATTTTACTGAAGTTGATATTTGATGCTAACGCAGTATTTCTACTCCTGTGACACGTTTTGCATTGTTCAGTGTATTTTAGTGAGTTGAATGTTGTGTGTCCACTGTGAGCAACAAAAAGTAAAGAGACAGTTATTACTCAACCTTTATTTATTATCATTTCTTACTCAGATCTTTTTTTTTTCCCTTCACAACTCGTCTTATATTTCATATTTACTTAACTACATCATCTGATCGGAGGCAGGGAGAGAGGCGGGGGAGGAGGAAAAGGAGGAGGAAGGGAAAGGGGAGAGGAGGTGAGGTGAGGGAAGGTGGATGAGGAGGAGGAGGAGTGGGAGGAAAGTGCACTGTTATGTGAACATCTAGAAGTAAAACCAATCAGACAAGATGCACAACCTGAAATACACAGAGGAAGAAGTCTTTATAACATCTACACCATCTACAGCACTAGCACCACCTGTTTTCAGACCACAAACTATCCTCATGAAATCATCAAGAATGATTCTGAAACCCAAACAGCATGAGCGAGTGGATATGAGATATATATAAAAAATGACTCCTATGATGCCGGCGTGTTTCTCCTCATGGTGACTCCCCGTCGGCCTGGTTCCGCTCAGGTTTGGTAGCGAGCAGCTCTCGTGTGACTCCGTGCTCGGGGTCCAGAGGGAGGTGACAGGAGTTTGGGGGGTGGCCGTTACAAAATATGAATGCAGGGACGAAGAGGAGGAGGAGGAGGAGGAGGGAGGGGCTGTTCGGCTGTCCCCTACTCATGCACCAAGGTCTCAAACTCTGGAGGAGAAAAGTTAAAATGGAAAATGTGCAAAACTTAATGGACAGACTCTACAGCTATATTGTTAATGAATTCAATAAGTATTGTATATGTTCAAACATTTAATTTTTTCCTGAAAGTTTGGTTTTAATAAGTTATTTGATGCTATAAAAACAAGATTTCTGGATCGTGGGCAAAGTCATTGGTTTGCACAGGAGCCACACTGTTATGAGCCACACTGTTGCACTTCTTGCAAAACACGCTGTACTTCATTTTTCTACTGGATCTCTGAATATATATAGATTTGCGTCTAACAGATGCTCAGTTTATTCCTGTTTGACCACTGTTTGCAAAGTATTCAAAGATGCACTCCTGACTTTTGTTCCCAGGCAACTTCCTGACAAGCTGAAGTAAGTTGAAGTAACCTCTCTGAACACGTAAGCTACGATGTGCGTTTTTTGAGATTGTGTATTTTGTACAAAACAATATTATTTATTTACACAGTTGAAATGGCATTGTTTGGATTTAGCTTAAAATCGTAAGTTGGATTCTCCTTTGCTGCAGAACTACAAGTCAAAATGTTGCTTCCACTCCGGTTTCTACCTTTTCTTTAATAATAAAATATTTCATAAGCAACTTCCTCTCACCGTCGATGCCGATCTTGCCGTCTCCGTCCTTGTCTGCTGCTTTGAGGAATTCTCTTGTCTCTGCGTCAGTCAGATCTCTGCCCTCCTTGGAAAAGCCCTTCAGTACATACCTGCAGAGAATCATCCCTCACGGTGTTCAGTGAAAACATAACAGACTACAGACTCCACACAATCTACTGTTTATCTGCCTGTAGTGTTGTTGTTGTGTGTGTGTGTGTGTTTGTGTATTTCTGGGTCTTTGTGAATCCCTCACTTGAGCTCTTCCTCTTCTATGAACCCGCTGCCGTCCACGTCCAGGACCCGGAAGACCTTCTTGACGTTTTCGGCCGTCATGGCCCTCATCCCGACCATTTCAAAGAACTTTCTTGGATCAAATGTTTCTCCTTCAAGGGGCAAAAAAATGAGCAACATTACAAAGAGTGAAATCATATCCAGCTTGTACAGTTCTACACATTCAGAGCAGGATGGTGTGTGTTTACGTGGATTGAACAACGTGTCAGTATCACTTCTCGGTGTCTGCTGAGAACGTGAACATCAAATCTGCGACGGTTACAGACCTTCGAAGGCTTGAAGAGCTCTCTTGATCTCCTCAGCTTTCAGCAGATCTGTCATCGTCATTTTGTCAGCTGGAGAGAAGGAGAGACGGAGACGGAGGGTAAGAAATGACAGGAGAGGAATATTTCAAAGAGATGGGAGCATGAGAGGTTGAGGGTTTGGTAACTGATCCACTTTATTATGCAAGTTGTAACCACACGAGCACAAATGATTTACTTCTTTAATGTGAACTCTCTCTCTAAACTTCTGGTTGTCTCATTTAGATATGAACACACAAGGTGCTGGCACTGTGATGGAAAAACATACAAATACCTCTGCTGTACAACATATTGAATTTCCACATTAAGACGTAAAACTGTTTTATTTTAAAAACGTACCCACAACATACAATATCTAAAGGCACTTTACATAATGAGGTCAAGTACGTGTTAAATTATATAGAAACCAGACATTTCCCACAATCAGCAAACATCGGTGAACAATGTACGAATTAATTATGTCTTTTAATTGTGAATATGGCAAAAATCTGTGGATTTATGGTATAATTTCCACCCCAATAACTCCTCACATGCACGTTAATGTTTTCTCTGTGTGAGTTCTGCAGCATTAAGGCATTTAACCTTTAATCTTTCCAGTGGAACTTTTGATGTCACAGTGGAAAACTGCACTTTGCACTATGAATGTTAAGCTGTTGCTAAAATGTGACATGAATTTTCCCGAAAGGCTGAAAACAGCATGTGCCCTTAGCTGCAGTTCACAGCAGCAGCCTGCGGGGGTCAGTAGGTGTCACAGCTGAGCTGGAGTCTCTCAGGCTTGTTTGTTTCCAGCAGCGTCTGGAGTCAAGTGTCCATTTGTCAAGACGTTGACGAACGTGTTTGTGTCTGAAAGGGACCTGGTCGGAAGGAGCCGGGGATCGAACAACCGACCTTCCGGTTCGACCTGCTCTCTGTCCCGAGTCACAGCTCCTCTCCACCTTTTACAGTCAGACTTTCAGGAGTCGAAAGGCAGTTCGAGAAAATCGATTTGTGCTGAGGTGTTAAATCTTTTCCACTGATGAGATAATATCTCATGAGTAAATCAAGGTAATGTCTCAATCTAATGTCTTTAAGTCTCAGGTCTTCGTACTTTGGTTTGGTGGAGACAGACAAACTGTGGTTCGTCTTCTGCAGCAAGTCAAAGCGTCCCTGAGCCTCTTCCATCGTGCAGCGTATACACATGACCACTGTGAGGTTATGTTCTAGCTCCACTGAGACTCTGAGTCTTTGTCTTTTCATTTGCTTTAAAAACGAGCCCAGAATTTGCATCGTAAAGAGTTTTTGCAGTCGTGCACTCTCAGTCAACTTTCCCTGAAGGCGGCAAGAGTTTAATATTTTGCGGCGTGTGTCAACACGGTTTCAGATCAGAGGGAGATCGTTAGAGATTGAAACTCTGGTAAAACACAGTGAGCAGTGAGTCATGGCACAGCAAGTGTATTATTAACAAAGTGTATTTTATTAACTCAGGTAATCTCACTCGGTATCTGGCCCTGGAGCGGCCAATAGTAACAACAATGAAAACCATCCAGAAGCCATTAGAGCAACACCTGCTCCCAACATGTTGTGTAACACAGACACTGCAGAGAAGAAAACAGTAACACACAGCAGCATGAGGAGAATGTCAGAAATGAAGATCAACAGCAATATATACTGTATTTCACTTTGCAGAGCGCAGAGCGTTTGTTTGTTTCCACCAAAGACGCCACAAAAACCGCTGGACAGATAACAAGGAAACCAGGTGATGCTGAATGCGTCAGTAACTGTGATGTTCTGTTTTTCACCGTTTGCTTTAGTAATATTCACGTTGATATATGCCTCAATATTTCAATTTAATTTTGTGTGAATGTGAATCAGCTTCTCTCAGTTTTTCCTCCAAAATCACGCGGCTACAAATATTTAATCACTCTGGTTTAAATGTTTATAAAAACTAACAAAAGGTATTTTACACAGCTGCAGCATGGATGGATGGATGGATGGATGGATGGATGGATGGATGGATGGATGGGTGGGTGGATGGATGCCCCAGAGAGGTGACACACAGGGCAGGAGGAGGAGTGATGGAGGACGTTGGGTGGGAGGTCACAATAAGACTTTTATAGCCCTTCACCCACCACCTCGTCCCCTCCTCTCAGTATTCTCTCCATCTTGTTTCTTTCTTTCTTTCTCTGCCGCGCTCACAAATCACCCACAGGCCTGTTAATAACACCGCTCTATCTAACTGCCCCCTTATCACCACCCAGGTCTTCTCTCTCTCCTTTCTCTGCACGACCCTCTTCTTCTTCTTCTTTATTTATTTTTACGCACATCCGTCCTCCTTGCTCTTATCTGCCCTGATTTATTCGGTAATCTCCCCGTTATGGAGCCGGTGTCTTCCCTCTGCCACAGTTGCCACTTTCAAATAAGTTTAGAGAAGCCTGGTTCCAGATAAGGAGGAAGAACCATGAGGCTGACAGGTTGGTGCTGGTGTTTGTCCTGTTTGATTTATTAATTTAGTTTGCTTTAAATTCTTAAATTCTTTTTTTTAATATTGAAATATTGACCTGAGGTGAGAATGTGAGAGTGAGACCAAAACTGAGCTAAAAGTGACAGCTCCGTATGTGTTTTACTGTTAATTGACAATGACAAGAGGAGATCTGGGTGGATGAATATCAGTTTATCTGTATCATAGCTTCCTGAAATGATCCTGTGGGTTGTGTCAGAGGGTCAAACCACTTGTAGAGCTGTTTTCAGACATGTACCAGAGGGGCTGCGTGAGAGCACGACCAGCCCCTTCCATCTTGATCCTGTGTGTCCTTGGACAGCAGGAGAGCAGGACGCTGCTTCTGAGGTCGCACGTCCTCATCTCTTTGTCTTTCACCTCAAACAACCTCGTCTTTCATCTAATCCCTTTGCTAATTCCCCCCTCACGTCTCCTCCTCCTCCACTTTCACTTAAATCTTAACCCCAACGACAAATTGCTCCTTCCTCTCTGCGCCGGTCTTATCACCCATCGATCTCCATCCTGTGAGAGCTCTGACAGCCTGTGTCTCTGTCTGACTCTTATCTTTTGTGAGGTGGTGTCGTGAATCATCTTCCAGTCAGAGAGATGAATGAAACTATGATCGGTGCGTGTGTGAGCGATAAGAGCCGTTACAAATCTGCAGCCAGTTAAAGTAAAAGGCATGAGATATATTTTATTTATTAAAACCCACACTTGACTTTTTAAAGCTCTGGATACTGTTCAGCACCTTTGAGTTGATATTGGCAGTTTCAGATTTTTAAACTGTTTTAGAAATTGTTCAACAATGAAAAATCTTTCCCATTGGAAATAGAAATTTGACCTCACTGCTTTGGACTCCTGAAACAAGTCCTCACATTAAAATGCCAAAAGAAATGTTTGCTTATCTCATATTTGTTGACATAGAACTCTAGAACTAGAACTGTCATTAGACTTCCATTCCCAGAACTTCTGGGTATCATAGGGGGCGCTCATTAGCCAGTCCAAAATGAATTGGGACCTTCGGAGTGGTAGCCCCAAAACATCAAGAATTTGAGATATGTTCCCAAATCTTGTGTTGTGAGGCTAACATGACCTTGACCTTGACCTTTGACCACACGATTCTTATCAGTTTATCTGTGAATCGAAATGAACATTTGTACCAAATTTGAAAAAATTCCCTCAAGGGTTTCCTGAGATGTTGCGTTCACAAGACCGAAAACATGAGGCCAAAGGGACCTGGACCTGGACCTGGACCTGGACCTGGACCTGGACCTGGACCTGGACCTGGACCTGGACCTGGACCACCAAATTATCTTTCATCTTTGAGTGCAAGTGAACGTTTGTACCAACTTTAAAGGTTCCCTGAAGGCGTTTATGAGATATCAGTTTCATAATATCGCGTTCGGACGGACCTCTCAACTTAAACGTATGAACAAACGCACGGACCAGCAGAAGACATTAAGCCTCTGGCCGCTGTCGTCGGTGCGGAGGCATAAAACAAAACAAATTGCTCTTCTCTGCCTCTTCATGCCCTGAGCTGACCCTCTGTTCTCTCAGCGTCCTGAGCTCTTTCTCCTCTATTCAATTTCTCCTCATCGGCACTTTCCAGCTTTTGTATAACAATGATGGAGGGAGGAGAGGGAGGTGGGGAGGAGATGGAGAAATACATATGGATGTGATTATTTCAATGAGATGCTGAAATAATTGAGGAGAGTCGAGTCGGTTTGTCAAGGACGAGACGGAGTCAGGCTGAGACCATTACCAGGGATAATGAAGGAGTCACAATGTGATTCACATTAGCGAGAGCAGGATAAATAAAGGTCTGGACTCTGGAGGACGGAGAGAGAATCAGAAAACGTGCTGTCGCTCGGACTTATTGGATCTTTTAATGTCGTGGTGAACAGCTATAAAAACTCTTAAATACTCAAAACAGCCATAAACTCTCAAATGGAAAATTAAAGAGACAGTGCAAAGGCAAAAACATTTAAATTGATGGTTATTGTCGACGGTTGATGAATAAACATATATTAGATAAACATTGATTTAAATGAAAATTGTGAGGGAGTGAGGAAGAGAGTGACAACGAAAGAGTGAGAGTAGCTAACGATGCAGCTGTAAGAGCGGATATACAGTGTTGTTACATTAAGTTATATCACGAGGCTAACATGCAATAAACTGTTAACACACACACTCACACAAACACACACACTCACACACTCTTGTTGAAATGCAACAGACTCCAGCAGCTGAACTGACCTCGAAGATAAATACAGAAAAATGTTTCTGGCTTTCATGGCTGGTGTTGGATCCTTCTCAGGCTGCATGGAAATAGACATGGGGTCGATATGTGCACACACACACACACACACACACACACACACACACACACACACACACACACACACACACACACACACGCACACACGGCCTCTTCTTTGCAGCGTCATGCTCTATTGCACTTCTTCTTGCACAGTCACACACATTTCACAGTCTTTACACAACAAACACATCTTTAAAATCTCTTTCCAGGTCTCTTTTCTCTGCTCGTTAAATCCCGATAACACTTTGTTCTCAACACACCTCAACACACCTTGTTTGATTTACTGAAGCATGTGACATTCACCCCTGTCACTCTGTGTGGAGACGTAGCCTCCAGGCGCTGTAATTACCAAGCAAACAAAAGGAAAACATGTAGCGTGAGAGCTGAGTGTTGTTTGGAGCGGTTCGTCGAACCCGAACGATGAATGTGACGCGTTGACATAAAGTACAAATGAACCCACTGCTGTTCAGAGCGATACGACAGATTAGAAACATATAAACACAGAACAACAAGTTTATCTTCAGCTTAAAGCAACTCTATGTTACTTTTACTAATCAGCAGCGCCCTCTGCAGTCACATGTGGGGATTTATTCTGTTGGGCTCTGTGATGAAGTGGTTTTCATGTAGAGAAAAAAACTAAGATTATTAAAACCACTGAACTGAAACACAACTGAGCTCTGGACATTACCCATGATCCTCTGCTTCCTGAACCAGAAGAGCTGCGGCTGTAACAAATCCACCAAACTCAGAATTCTGTTAATGTTTTAACAGTTTCCTGCTGAATATTGGAGATAAACTCTGGTTTTTAATAACTCCTGAGTGTTTTTATCTGATCCACAGTTCAGCTTCACTCTTCAACTGGAGCTGATTGTGACAGTTGAAGCTGTGACTCTCATTCAGTTCTTCTCACAGGGGATCGAACCCACTCAGCAGAGTTACATGGAACAGACGTTCAGGGAGAGAAGGAGGAAACTTTCTCCATGTTCACCGTCACTCAAACATCAAACTACTTTTTAAAGCTGCTGTTTTAAGATAAAAAATCAAGTTGCATGGTCCTGCATCAAGACCAATAAATAATAAATCTACGATTTCTGTCTCTGCAATGGAGTTAAATTAAAATCAAAGGTGCTTTATTGACATGAAAGTTTCAAGAAACGACAAACTAAAATATCAGAATTAAAAAAAGAGAACAGAGAAGAGTGTGTGTGTGTGTGTGTGTGTGTGTGGGCAGCACAATCCGCCCTGTCTCTTTTCCCTATCGGAGTATTTCTCATTTTGTGGTGTCGTTAGCTTATATAACTTTGGATTTATTATCATTAGTTTAAGTAAATGCTCCTTGTTGCATTAAATGATTTACAGGGGGAAGTGTGTCTCTGTCTCAACCACACCCGTCCACCAGGGACGTCACATGCTCGTCACTGTGCCTCTGATTTCTATCTTTAATTGTGGATGGATAACAATCTAATCTACTTTGGCCTCTAGGTTTTTTCTTTCCTGCACGTCTCAAATATGTTTGTGTTGTAATGTGATGACTCTGACAGAGGGGACTCGTCTCTGGGCTCAGCTCTGTGGCTTTGTGGTGTCTCTGGATTTGAAGACGTCCAACGTACTGAATTTAAGGTGTTTCAAAAATGTAATTGTTCTTTTCTTCCCCCTCCCCAGCTGATATCTGTAGAGAATATTAACTACTGCCGAATGATGCATGGTCAAGACTGAGGTGTGTGTGTGTGTGTGTGTGTGTGTGTGTGTGTGTGAGAGAGTAATGCTTTTGATTTGGAGAATGTGTACTTTCTTCTCTCAGGGAGATAAGAAGTGAGAGAGGAAAGGAAAGAATGTCGTGGCACGGTGCAAAGAAAGAGTTGACATTGACCAGAAAGTTTCTCTCTGAGCAAACCTCAGTGGATAAACACAGCAATATGTGTTTCCAGTGAAGAGCTTGTTCATAAGAATCCATGTGAATTCATTATCAGAGATTAATCAGTAAAATTATGCAACTTGCAGCTGATGCTTTGTGTGACGGCAGTGAGTGAACTCTCACCTGGTAGAAGGTAGAAGGTAGAACAAGACGCTGAAGGACGAGTTTCTGCAAACTACAACACAGCTACACGGAGAATGAATATGACAGAAACTCTCTTTAAGAAGCATTGATCTAATGTGTACTTTTACTTTTTAGTTTGGTCCATGTCATTTTCTCAAATATTGCACAAGCTGGGTTTAGGACCAAATCTGCAGCCAGCCACCAGGGGGCGATCATAACACTTAATGAGGTGTCATGTCCTCCATCTTTGTTTAAAATCCACTCTGCAGACACGTGATGGGAACCAAAGGTTTTATATTAACGAATTCCCTGTGGGACTAATACAGGATGATCTAATCTTATCTAATCTTATCTTAACCCTACTATCATTGTACCATCCCAGCCTCAGGGGTCATGTGCTCTCTCTCTCTCTCTCTCTCTCTCTCTCTCTCTCTCTCTCTCTCTCTCTCTCTCTCTCTCTCTCTCTCTCTCTCTCTTCCTGCTGCGGGTTTTGTCTGTGTTGCGTCTGTTCTGCAGCTCCTCTGTCTGCAGCCTGAAACCTGCGCTAACAGACGCGTCTGTCCGCGCGCACAGCTCGAGCTCCACAGTTTGTGTGCAGTCACAGCTGCGGGTTTCATGATGCCTCTGCCGCAGCAGCTCCGGGACGAGAGGTGAGTGCGATGCACTGGATTCTCTGGCTCACTTTGGTTTCTTCTGCACTCTTTGGTAAAAACTTTAGGGAATCCGCTCTCAATCAAAGGTTTGATGGTTGTTTTTCGCTGCTTCTCATTTAGAAATGTAATCTGTCCAACAAATGCACAGATAAACACAATTTATAGCCTGCATCTATTTATTCAATAATAATAATAACTTTATTTGTAGAGCACTGGGTGCCAAAAAGTGCTTCACAACAAACAATGTGAAATCCACAGACAATCAGACTTAATAATAATAATAAAGATACAAATAATAAAAATCATGATATATATATATATATATATATATATATATAAGTTGGATAAACTTCTGCTCGTCTAATCTCTTCTCAGAAAAGACTCCATCTCCTCTGGTTTTCAGTCTTTAGACTTCAGAATGGATCTCAGGCTGCGTCCTGGCTCTAAGATAAAAGGTCTGAAACATAAGGAGGCGCCCGTCTGGCTTTAAAAGTAAATAAGAGTTTTAAAATCAATCCCGAAACAAACAGCCAATATGTAAATTGAGTAAGACCAATATAAAAGGAGAGACAATGGTCGAGGTGAGAGGAAAGTTTTCAGGAGATAAAATATTTAACCTTGTTCCCTAAATAATAAAAAACACAATAGCTCAACTTTCTTAATGTTGGGCTTCGAGGCTCCGGTGTCACCCAGATTTCTTGCTGAGGACTTAGTAAATGGTGCAAGTTAAGAGAAGGTAATCCTGTAATAATCCTGGGAGAAATGTGTGTATTACAGCAGCTCCTCTAGAATAAACACTTATAACTACACAAAACTATAAGTGGTAATAGAGGAAGTTTGATTTCCAGAGCTTTGCACTGATGAAGTTAGAGATTTTAACTGATTTAAAGTTTAGTATTTTGTAAACAAGTGTAAAATTAAATAAAACCATTGTATGTTTGTGTTCCTCAGTGACTTTGACCAGCTGCCGGACAACGTCCCCATCAGCGCCACCATCGCTGATATCGAGGAGAAAAAAGGCTTCATCGACTACTTTGTGCGTCTGGAATCAACCACAAACTTCTACCAGAGTGTTGGGGACGAGTGTAATTCTCATTTCCGTCCCCTTTGTCGTCTTCCAGAGATTTGTGATTGAGGTGAAGACGAAAGGAGCAAGCAAGTATCTGATCTACAGGAGATACCGAGAGTTTTTCAACCTGCACCAGGTGCTGGAGGCCAGATACTCGCCTGAAGACCCAGAGAAACCTGCTCCCAACACCATCATCCTGCCGTCTCTTCCAGGTGAGTGTGTGTCCAGCTGATGACTGCACACACACACACACACACACACACACACGTCACAATATTCAGCCCGGTGTCTGGTTTCACATTGTTCAAATACTGTACATGTCTGTTTCTTGAACACACGGTTCAAAGAGGAGTTCTTCGTCATGATGTGTGACTCTGGATTCTGTCCTTTCAGATCTGACAGGAAATCTCGCACCTGAACTTTGTGTGAACACACTCTCCGATTTCAAATGTTTTTATTCTCCTGGCAACATGACATGTGCCTGAGGCTTCAGAGTTTTAAACAAATTATAACATAAAGATGAATATTTGCTCTAAAAGTTTGGACATAAGTGAAAATCGGCGACTCTGATTGGAATCTACCATGAGCAGAGTGTTTTTGTTATTTGGACATTGTTAAATAAAGATGGACGACATGACGCCTCACCGAAAGTGAAGCCAAAGTGCCTCAATCGCCTCCTGGTGGCTGGCTGCAGTATAGCTAATAAACATTTACAGCGGGACCTCGATACCGAAGCTCCGTCCCCCGATGGCCTCCGGTGCATGATGGCGCCTGCTGGGATATTTTTGCTTCATAATTGCACAGTAGGAGGCAGTGGAGATGAGTCATCCATCTTTATTTACAGTCTATGGCTGTAAAATGTCAGATGGGCCTGTGTTTGGATTCTGAGGTTGTATTGTAACATATCACCGAGGTGATGGGATGGCGTCATGCTCTGTTTCGATCAATCAGGAACACGCCAGCACACTTCCTGTTCTTATTTAATTTGTCACCGGCCGACATGAAGCAACACTCGTCCACCGACTCACACACTTGCACAACGTTGAGCCATTTCCCGTCTGAACTCTGTGGTTGTTCTGATTCTGATGAAAGTGACTCAACTGGTTCACATGTCCAGTAAATTCCTTTTTTTTAATATAATAATAGTAATAATAGTTCCATTGCATTAATCATTTAGATCCTTGAATGAAAACATTGTTGTTTAGTTTAGAGACTGTAGATGTGAGTGAGCGACTCCTCTGTCGTGTCACAGCTGCTGATTGACTGCAGAGCGAAAACTGTTCCTTTCTGCAGCGTTTCTGCCGAATCAGTGTTTAACCTTCACCTTCGAATGCAAACTCGCTCCGCTCCGCTTCGTGCACACGGAGAGGAACCGACTGGGCGTGTGGTGACAGCTGTTCTCCCGCGTGGCAGAAGAACTGAAACCCATCTGAACGTCTGCTTAAAGTAAAAGTAAATCCACTGTGTTGGATATAGAGTTTATCATAAATCCTCCTCCCTCCTCTTTTGTGTCTTGGAGTTTTCACAGGATTTAGATGTGATGGATGTGCTTGATAATCCCAAAACACATGAGTTGTAGTTGAAATAAGTTGAATCATTTAATTACTGTTGCACAGCTCATTCCAGACCCGCTCCTCCACGAATCCTGCTCTGTTCAAGCCACAGGGGAAAAGTGAAGGCACATGTTTCTGCATCGTGATGTGAAGCTTGAGATTTAAGGGCTGAGATATCATCTATCTGAAGATGCGACGAAATATTAATCAAATTGAACTATAATAAGTTTGATGAGTTAGTGTTCACATCTCAGCAAATGTGCAAACGTCCCTCTGTTAACCTCAGTGAACATTTATATCCCTTCTTCCCCTCCTGTTCACGGCCGTAACTTTTGTCTTATGATTCCACTCTGGGTCGACTCATTCTCCGATGACGTGTCGAGCTGCAGGATCTCTACAGATTGAACAATAAGGGAATTTATAGTCAGCGGTGCCTTTTTTACTAAAGAGAAAACCATGATTTGTAGAAAATCCAGAACAATAAACTGTTTCAAAAGCTGAAATATGTTTTACTGGGAACAGTGATGCAGCATAAAGTTGCGGGATGACAAGGAGTTGAGTTGCATGAAGATAAAACAGTGAATCAGAAAGTGACAGAATGAAGAAATACAAGCATCGGTGCACGTCTGGTCTTTTAACGGGCGAAGGTCCAGGGAATAAAAGTCATTGGCCCGTGGAAGTGAGCTGTTGTTAAAGAAGATTAAGAGGTGGGCGGACGCGTCTCCAGCCACACAAACAGGAACTTTAAATTAGAACCAGTCACTGAGTGCGACAACCAGTCAGAGGCTGAATGGTCCCATTTAAAACTCAGGCTGCAAACATCAGACCAGAATCCAGCCGTTAATTCCCTTCAGATGATAAATCCAGTCATAAGGCGACAGTTTATCTGTGAAGTGGATTCTTACATTGTTTCAGTTTTAGTTTGAGCCCCTTAAGTTTTTTAATTCATTGCTTCCTTCTTAAGTCTTGATTTCCATTAGAATTAGGATCAAGTCACTTCAGATGTACCAGATTGTCTTGTTTGTGCTCGTCCGCTCAGCGGCTCTGGTTTTATTCTGCAGCTCGTTGTTTCCCCGTGAGTCCGTCTGTCGAGGAGCCGCCGTCAGTTTTGATTATCAGAGCCTGGAAACCAACCTCTGCACCAATAAAGGGCCTGAAGGCTTTGAATGGGAGGCTCGGACCATTGATTTGGGAGTGATGAGGACAGAGTGTGTGTGTGTGTGTGTGTGTGTGTGTGTGTGTGTGTGTGTGTTAGCATCTGTAAACCTGCTGGTTCCCTGAAGCCTGAATATCTATGTTATTTAGTCTCTTTGTGCGTTTGTTGGTTGGTTTGTGCGTTTGTGAGCAAGATCTCACAAAGAAGTAATAAACCGATTTCTGTGAAACTCGGGGGAAGGATGGGTCACGGGCCAAGAAGGAACTCTTTTAGTTTGGGCTCAGATCTTTTATCACTTACTTTAACGACATGCGAGATAGGACGTTATCAACCTCACGTCAGGACCATGAAGACAACACAGCCGATGTTGTGTGTTCTCGAGTTTCAACAGCAGCCTCATCGCTCTTATCTTCCCGCTGCACCTGTGGTGAACTGAGGATCTGATAAAACAAGGCTCCTGCTGTTCCCTGACCTCTTCTCTCTGCTCCCGTCCCGTCCTGCATGTCTCTTCCTCCATCTCAGGTTTATTTGCTCTGCGTCAGGGCAAAGGTTTCGAATGAGTCACATTCTTGGCAGGTGCTCCACCCGGCGCCCAGCGGAGGGTTTGACGTGTAGAGTGCAAGATGCAGAATTTGCAAAAATGCATTTGAAGTGAAGGTCAAGATGAAATGTAAAATGCCTATTAGAGAATGCGGCCTCTTGTCCGCATCAATATATGAAATAACCTTTATTTAAATGTCATTGTGGGGACATGTAAGTAATTCTGACTGTGATATCCCTTTATATCCATTGTACTTGACATAAATCTTAAATTCTGTGTCCCTCATCGTCTCTCGCTATATTGGGAAAGTTCTATTTTGCCACAAACTCTGATTTAGCATCTGCCGCTGAGGAGTTTGCTGGATAATATTAGATCGGATGGGTTTAATTGCAGTGACAGATCTCATCAGGACTAAAAGGGAAAAGACAGACGTGTCGGGTGGGAGCAGAAAAAAAAATAATAATGGAAAAGTATATTTTTTGATTAATGAGAAACACCTAAGAGAGAGAATGTCTTTCTTTCATTTTTGGCTTGGTCTATTTCTCTGTCTTTTTATTTTTTTATTTATGAGTCACCTGAATCTTGTCTGGACCAGATCCATCACACGTCCTACAGTAGAAAACAGAAATAGAAACAGCTGTGTGATAGATCCAAGGTCAAAAGGGACGTTTATCCATCGAGGCTCGGGCAGATGAAGGGAAGTGAGTGAATGATTCATCAGGAGAGAGAGAGTGAATGGGTGGATCTCTGTCTCCGAGTGGTTGAGTGAGTTATCGGGCTGAAGAGTGAGTGAGATGAGAGAAACTGAGGGGAGGAGAGCGAGAGCTGCATATTGTTGGGGGGGGGGGGGGTGTCATTAAGACTGTGCTAAATCTGATTTAACAGCGGCGCTGGATGGACTCGGATGATTTGTGGGACGGGGCTGATTCAGAGCGTTTGGACTTTGTGCTTCTTAATTTCCGACTGGACTTGGAGGTCGACACGTTTCAGGAAAAGATGTTTTTCACTTAAAAAAAAGGCCAATAACTCCAGATGATGCTGTGATAGATTGTAACACCAGGGAACTAACACCAGGGAACTAACACCAGGGAACTAACACCAGGGAACTAACACCAGGGAACTAACACCAGGCCCACATGCATAAATGTGTAGATGCCAGATTAGTTTGTATAAAAAACAAGACAAATTTGATCAGAAGCTTTCATGGAGGTCTACTAAAAAATACAACTGAATGAGATTTAATTTATTTAGGACTCATTAGCCAAAGTATGATAGTATCCAAACTATAGATTTACATAGAGACACATCCTGAAAAGGTCGTAAACTCTGGAAAATGACAAAAGCTGAATAAATAAAAAATAGCAACAATGAACAAACAACAATCTTTGAAACAAGGTTTTGGATTTGAAGGTGACCTGTGGAGTTTTAACGTTTTCAGTGTCGCTCTGTGGATTCTTCCTCCTCCGCATGAGACGTGTGCAAAACTATAAAAAGTCTTCACCTTCGTTTTAGCAGATGTGTTGATTACTGTCTTTGTTGACACATTGCTGAGCTTGAACTGTCAATCAACTAAAGGAATGCACACCATGTGACCTTCATGTACTGTATGTGCATGAAGGTCCCCCAGGGCGTCTTTACGTTTCTTGTTCTTCCACTGAACCACGACACAAAAACATCTGTTCATGTGAGGTGTATGACTCGTGTGTGTGTGTGTGTGTGTGACCCTGTGGGTTTTTTATTCTTTCTGAACATATTATATATATTTCTCCTCAGGAAAAGTCTTCATTGGCGTCAAGCAGGAGATCGCAGAGAGCAGAATCCCTGAACTCAACACGTACATGAAGGTATTTACTTCCCTGTGTTAATGTTGCGCAGAGGAAGGAGGAGTCGGCCTCCTCTGCAGCGTGCGGCGCGGTAGCCTACAACTCGGTGGGCTGAACGATGCCGTAGGTGGATAAGCACTGACTCGGATATTTCAGCCGTGGTTCTGCAGATGGATCTCAACGCGTAGGCGCAGCTGCTCCCTTCTCTTTGCTCTGCCCTGTACCCACATCACGTCTGACTGACTGTAGTTGTGCGACTTTTGACATGTTGCAGCGTTGCTCCGGCGCTAAAAACACCATCAGGTTCTCTCTCTCTCTCTCTCTCTCTCTCTCTCTCTCTCTCTCTCTCTCCCACTCACTCACTTCTTCTCCCCGCAACCTACGTGGTTTCTACTTTGCCACGCTCCCTCGCCTTCTCTCGCCTTGCACTTGTAATCACTCTCGCTTCGTCTCTCCCTCTCTTCTCATCCACTGCTTCCACGCTCTTTCTCCATCTCTTACTTCATCTCCACCTTTCTCACACTTCTTCCTTCATCCAATCGTCCTTTTCACCCCCCCCCCCCTTTCTCCTCTTGTCCCAGGGGCTGCTGGGTCTGCCGACATGGTTCCTGCTGGATGAGGCTCTCCGGATGTTTTTCTACCAGACGGAACAGGACAGCAAACATCAACCTCTGGCCCTGAGGCGCCTGCGTCCACAGACCCGCAGAGTGTAAGCCCCGCCCCACAGAGTCGTGATGCTGAACTCCCTTCGAACCAATCATCAAATCACTCCTGATCTATTCAGAGGTTAAAACCACCAGTTCCTTCCTCGTGAATCTTTATTCAAACTATCAGAAGAGAAAATACTCCCAGTGTTTGATGGTGCAAAGGTGGCGGCTGTGGTGAAATTGGGTTTAAAGTTGAAGGGTTGTAGGAAATATTTATATATAACAAAGAGACGCCACCTCGACTGTCTCCTCCTCACACGTCACATCCTAAAAGAATTTAAGTCGCGAGGAAGCAATAGAGGAATGATACATAAATTTAGAACTGAGAAAAAACCCATTGAGCCTTATTGTCCTTTTCTATTCTCTACTTCCTCTTTTATAACGACCGTTCCTGCTTCTGATTGGCTCATCTCCCTGTGGTCAGGTTACAGGCGATGTGGTGAAGGGGGATTCTCTCAACAGGAAGTGATGCAAAGCCAGACTCTGGTTACTTCCTCTGCTCTTACACCTGACCTGCCTTTATTTAGACGGACAACACAAGGAACTGCGATGTTTCCTCTTTTTCTGTGTTGCTACATGTTTGATTGCCTCATTGCCCTAGAAACCACCTGCGTTTTGCAAGATATCGTAACTGTAATTTCCTGCGATTGACAGTTTTATTTGCATTTGTCGCACTTGTTACAAAGCGATCCAAGTTGTAGATTGAATTTCTGTTCATACACCTCATTCCCTCGTGCATTATTGAATCACTGCACTTTTTAATATCAGAGTTGCCAGGAGATGGTTGTGATGGATTGGCGATGGCGTGCATACAAAACACACAACTGTAGTACAACTGTAGTACAACTCTGTGATTATAGATAAAGGCAAAATAAAACACTGTGATCAGTTTGTCAATTCCATTTTAACATGCTTTTATTTGTATCTATATTCTCTGTAAAGCACTTTGAGCTGCATTTACAGATCAAGTTTATTATTATTATAGTAATTATTATTTAAGAGATAATGCATTCTGTTGTTAATTATACCTGCAGACGGCGTTCACGTGTCTGACTCGTCTCTTCTCTGTTTTTGCTTTTAGAAAAACAGTCAAACCAAAGATGGACCTCTTCTCCTCCCCGAGGGCAGAGGTATCTATGTGTGGTTAATCGTTCTGTCTTGTTGTTGTTGCTTTGGTAACGGTCTCCATGGCCACCCACAGAGCAACAACTCCTCAGTCTAACAACCACGCAGAATGCACCACATCACCCCGAGAAATACTGTATGATCCTGTCAACACACACACACACACACACACACACACACACACACACACACACACACACACACACACACACACACACGTCCAAATCACTGCACTACTTTCTATTGACTGATGTGACAAATCAAGGACAGAGTTTAAAAGTGTTGTGCCAAACTTCTTCTCCTCCCTCTTGCCTGTGACTCCGTTGACCTCATCAATAGTTCCGGCCTCGCTTCACCTCCTCTTTTAATTCCCACATCCTTCTCTCCTTTCTTATTAGCCCCCCCCGCTTCACCTTCTCTCCCCCTTCATCCCCCTTTTTGTTTCAAACAACCCTTAAGTTTCTCCTTCTTTCCTTTTTCCTCTCCCCTCCCTCTGTCTCTTTTCAAGGTTGTGACCATCTCTCATCCATCTCTCCTCCTCCTCCTCCTGCTCCTCTTCTTCACATCCTCTCATTTTTATTCTGTTCACACTCTGCACTCGAACGCCATTATATAGGGGGAAAAGAACAGTTTATATCCTGCAGGCGTTGCAGAAAGTTGTGCGTTAGTGTGTAGCTGCTGTGTTTCAGGAGCTCATTGAGGTCAAGGGGTTGAAGTTTTAATGACCTGAAAGTTAAAGTTCTAGAAGCCTTTTGTCTTGTTGACACAATGCATCCCATAACCCTCCTTTTATACTAATTGTCAAACCCCAGAGCTCCAACCTTCAGTGAGTAGCAGCCAAAGAAGCCCCCACTCTTAAGGCCTGCAACTCACAGGGGTCCTCACAAAGACAGAAGAACAAGAGCATGCACACGCTCTCCACTAACGCCTATTTTTAAATGGAATCAATACAGTTACACTTGTAGTGACTGTGTGTGTAACAATGTGTGTGTGGGAGTAATGATGTTGATGCTACTGTTTCATTTGATTTGCAGTTTGATGTGTTTAGTGTTTACGTTTTATTTGCATGTTTCTTTGTTGCACAGTTCATTTTAGATTTGTTTTTTTTAAAAGCTCACACATGGGGCTCCATTTCAGTTCTAAACGGATAGGTAGAGTTTCTGCACACTAATGACACCGTATTCAAATATGTGCTTGTGTCGTATCTTTTACACAAGTAAAATAAATCTGCCAGTGCAGCAGTATTTGTATGCAGAGTATTTCAACCTTTACCCAATGCAAAAAAAATCTTATTTTAAATATATAATTTTCTAAAAAGTATTTAAATCAAGTAGATTTCTATGAGTGAATGGTTGAAATTAGTAAAATAATTGGTTATGCAATTGACAGGAAGTTAATTGACTGTTATTTTGTTAACTGGAAGTAAGATGGTTCAGTATCTTGATAAACTGGAGATTTTTGCAGTTCAAGTGTTTGCACGTGATGCACCTTTGTAAGTGGTTACGTTTACAGCAAGAACAAGCTGTACTATGAGTTGTTATCTGCAGGTGGTGTGTGTTTGTGTGTGTGTGTGTGTGTGTGTGTGTGTGTGTGTGTGTGTGTGTGTGTGTGTGTGTGTGTGTGTGTGTGTGTGTGTGTGTGCGTGCTTCTGCAGCTCCTGTGTTCTTTAGTCCCTTTACAAAACATGTCCTAACCTTGCACTCTCCACAAACCTGTAGTCAGCTGCACACAAACACACTGAATCCCTCACTGCACACTTCACTGGCCTTTTTCTTTTTGCCAAACTAGTAGCAGCAACTCCATCTCACTCCGTCCTCCCCCTCTGCCTCCCCTCCCTCCCACACAGATGTAAAACATCGCTGCGCTCTACTCTACCAGACCTACCAGCCTACTCAACATTTATTTTAGCTCCCTCTCTCCTCCTTAGAGGGAAAAATGAGCGCTCCTCTGTGCATTTGTGTGTGTGTGTGTGTGTGTGACCCGCTGTGCAGGGAAGTGGCTGTTAAACTCCGTCCAAACGCTGATCAATGGCCGGCCTGAGCCTGATGGATCGGAGGAGGAGGAAGGCGCTGGCATTTGTCACAGACGAGCTGGTGCAAACGTTGGTGTTTACACTATGCAACACTTCATTCCACTCCACTTAGTATCAGCTCAGGCTCAACCCCGCAGCCTGCGTTGAGTAATTGTTGACTTTGGCGCTATCAGTTTCCAACAAGGTCAATGGGAAGGCTGCTCTTGGTTAACAGAAGCTTTTAATGATGCCTGAGGGGTAGTTTGTCAGGGTAGATTTGTAAAGTGGGGCAGGAGAGACAAAGAAGCAGGAACAAACCAGAGATGTTCAGATACCGGTGTTCAGAATGAATTCAATCTATGGCGGTAACGTGGGCTGAATGTGCACATGCACGGATAACACTCATGCATATCAGATTCCGAGTGACAGGTAGCCAGACTAAAGAGAGAAAGAACTGCATTGGATACCACAACTGCAGCTGAAATATGAGGTCTGACTGTCTGCATGGACAGTAACAACGTTATGGACCACAGCACGAGCATGTGGTGGCGCAACAGCAAGTTAGAGATGTCTTATGTTATTATAATAAGTGTTTTGGTTCATTATGAGACTGTGGTAGACCACTACAGTCTATATGGTTAATGGGAAACACTGGGATACCGATACTAGCATCAGAAACGCCTCTGAAACTGCAGGAGATACCAGGTCAAGCATCTGCGTGTGCGTGAATCTATGCACTGATCCCATACGTCTTTAAAGTACTTTAGTTTCACCCAGATAAAACTGCACTTTTCCAAGAAATCACTTGTTCTTCTCCTAAACAGCCGTGCAGCTGTACTGCCACTGGCGAGTCCTGTTTTTAGAGCAGAGAAGAAGAATAACGGTGGTGTCGAGTTAACCAGACCGGAGTACATGGGAAAACCAAGTGACCCAAGAAAAATGAAATCCCCATGATCCCATGCTGCTTCACGATGTCACACGTATTTTGTTATGATTACGATTGTGAGACACCTACTGGCCAAAGAAACATATCGTACGTTTAAATCAATGAAGCTGATTCGTCAGCAGTTTTCATGAAACTACGAGATTCACTCTGTGGAACTTTAATGTAAAAGCGGAGTCACAGTGAAAAACACAGATAGAAATCACCCAACTCTGCACTTGTACGATGTTTTGTAACTTCTGTATCTCAGTGTCACAGCTCATCACATGGTTCAGTGCTTCCAGCAGCAGCAGCAGGTGTTTCCAGCTGAGCCCATTAAACCCACTGTACGCCACCTGTCAATCACCGAGCAGGAGACGGACACATTTAGCCGTATAAAAAAAAGTGGAGCATCCAGCAACATGACAGCCAGTTATTTTCAGAATGACAGTTAATTTTGGACTTTGTCAGGCGGTCAGAATCTTTAACAAATGCAAAGTACAGTAAGTAATGGTGAGCCACAAATACTCGTACTGTAAGAAGTAGGGGAACGTTTTAATTAGATTTTTTTCTTTTTTTTTGCTAAAGCCCAAATCCATCCCGTTGTCGTGTAGCACAACAGCTGAGAAGCAGGAGGGACCCACACGGAGGTTCACAACCTCTGCACCTTGTGCTCATTCTCAGATCCATTTGTGTGTTGTGATCCTTCTCTCCGGGCTTTCGAGGAACTGGGCCAGCTACTTAAAATATGAGACTTTTATCGAACGTCAGGGAGAGAGAGAGAGAGAGAGAGAGAGAGAGAGAGAGAGAGAGAGAGAGAGAGAGAGAGAGAGAGAGAGAGAGAGAGAGAGAGGAAGCCCTCAACTCTCATCTCCTCCTCCCTGTTGCCAGACTAATGAGCTGCAGGTTTAACAGGCTCATTAAGGCGGGGTCGCCACAAGTCTAATTGTACCAGATGATTGCTCCTGTGGCTGCGTGAACCCAAGGGTTGGACGGCTACATTTAGAGACCTGCTCCTCATCGGGCACCCAGGGCTCATCAACACCGAGTAGCTGCACTGGATTAACTGCAGCCAATAGGAAGAGGAGATGCTATCTGTGGCTGCATTGCATTCTGGTCTATTCGTACTGCTGCGTGTAGAAAATAGTGAATCGTAGAATCGAGCCCCTTGTCTTTGGTTCATAGGGTCGTGGTGATGTTGCTGTGTATCTGGTATCTTGAGTTAGGGCTTTCAGACATGAACTGAAGTCTGGATACGTTCCTGAACTTCTCCGAAGAGGCTGTATGCGGAAACGTAAATGTCCAGATCGTTGACTATCGTTGATCGTGGACTTGAAAGTGGAAGAAAACAAAGATCTCCGGATGAACAAGAGGAACCGTATGCGTAAAAAAACAAACAAAGACGTGGAAGGATGATGCGATAGGAGATCTGTGGTGATAAGGGCCGATGCCAGTGTTGAAGCTTTTTGCAGCTGAATTTAGTTCGGCCTCCTGCTTCATCATCTCTCGTCTGAATGTTCCTGACAATTTCCTGTTGTTGTGAACGAGTCTGACCCGGAAAATCTCCTGCTGCTTCTTCATATGTGAAAGGGAAACTCGGGGAAATGTCCGATCAGGGCTTCATGTGTGAAAACAGCTTAACACACAAAATGGCTCATCCTGGTTTCAAAGGGTTTTTCTCAGACATTTTTTTTATTTAATGAAGTGATTGCTTTTTAAAGCTTGTTAAATAACAAATTGTGTATTTATTTAGTCAACTGTCTACAGAACAGACTTGTTCATCATATCAACTGGTTTTATAAACAGGCTGAACTGTTTCAAAGCAAATTGAAAAATAGACACAGATGCTACAGAGACAAATGTAAAAAGACAAGGACGGGGATAAGGAGGTAGAATGATGATGGTGAGGAGATGGAGCGAGAGAGGGAGCGATGGAGGGAGGTTTAGAGAAAGGAGGGATTGCTTTGTCACATCATATTTGGTGTTTTTGTTGGAGATAGTATCTTATCGCCCCGGTAACACATTTTCACATCATCTATAAATTACAGCCAGCGGCGTGTCAGCGTGATTATAAAACATCTTCTGGAATGATGCATTAAAAATAACAGCCATGAATTCAAACCCTGTGTGTGTGTGTGTGTGTGTGTGTGTGTGTGTGTGTGTGTGTGTGTGTGTGTGTGTGTGTGTGTGTGTGTGTGTGTGTGTGTGTGTGTGTGTGTGTGTGTGTGTGTCTGTCATCGGGGTCAGGGTAATCTCAGTGGATTGTTAATCCAGCCGACTCCCTCACTCCCCAGCTTCATTAATCTGCCACTTGCCTCTGTCTCATTTTCTTCTTCACACACACACACAAACGCACACGCAAACGCACACGCACGCACACACACACACGCACACACACTTCATGCAGTCCTTCATTCACCTACAGACACGTCCATGCTTGAACATGTTTTTTAAATGTGTAATTCTTAATTTACAACATTTTCATGTGCAATTCTGTGCAGCTTGGTTGAAGTCAAGTTGGCTGTTGGGCCTTGGTGGAGGTATGTGCACACAAAAGTCAACCTCATGGTGGCGCTACAGGAAGAATCAGGGGGTCACCAGCAATATAATCAATGTTTTAAATTGAGTAATGCAGTAGTTTAACTCTTCTTACAGAAGAAAGCAGAGGTTCCTTTTCACTCCCTCACTCACACTCTGTCCTGTGAGGATTGCTGTATCCCACAGACTCTCTCTGCACCTCTGTTCAACTTTTACTTTCCTTTTCTCCTCCTCCTCCTCCCCCTCATCTTCACCTCCCTCCCACTGCTTTAACCGCTCCTCGTTCTTTTTTCTTTTTTTGGGCTCCCGTTTCGTCTCCAAAGCTCCAACGCGCTTCCAATTTTACCGTCTCTCGTGAGTGCTCCCACTTTCCGTTTCTGTCTTTATCCTGCAAACATGTTTTTGTGCCACTTCAGGCGACTTTATCATCGATGTGTCTCTGCAGGAGAACACGATTTGGTTTCGAGCATCGATAACGACCCTATTGACATAAATACAAATTTAACTCGGCTGACTTTTTTATTCCAGACGCACTAATGATAACCAGGACTGTTGAGCATCTCACACACACACACACACACACACACACACACACACACACACACACACACATTTACTTTGGAGGAGGGCATCTCCTCTTCATCACTTTAGAAAATGGCTCATACTTTTGTACCTAATCTCTCTCTCTCTCTCTCTCTCTCTCTCTCTCTCTCTCTCTCTCTCTCTCACACACACACACACACACACACACACACACACACACACACACACACACACACACACACACACACCATAGATGTACACACTCAGTACCACATCGTACTGCCAGTTGTACACATTATTTACACACACAAACTAATGATGCAATTCATATATGCAAATGTTTCTCCATTTAAATCATCAATCAATCAACCAATGAGAAACTTTCACAGGTTTCAGCGCCACACACACGCGTGTGGAAGCATTTTCTTTTTCTCACTGTCTCGTCAAAGTAATTGGATCGAAAAAAAGAAGAGAACTGGACCTCGGACTTTGTCACTTTTTCAGAAGTTTCAAAAATCGCAAATCAATCCTCAGATAATGAAAGTAATCAATAGCTGCAGCTCCACCTCACACACATGAATCATCACACACCTGGATTCAACAATAATATAAAATACTGTCATATATGAAGACACAGATCCCTTCTTTCCCACACACACACGCATCAGTCATCTTTTTTTGCATTCATCATTTCTTTTGAAACGTCCCTTCTTCCTCTCTCCGTTCTTCACTTACTGTTCATCACGTTATTTTCCACCAGTAAAAAAGTGTGTAAAGTCTTACCTGTCCGCTCTCACCGTCTCTTCTCTCTCTGGGTTGAGTGTGTCCGTCTCTCTGTTCTCTTCTCTCTCTCCTCTCACTGACTTTTATGCGTGTGTATGTGTGTGTGTGTGTGTGTTTGTCTTCCAGGCGATGTTTGACTTTCGCGGCAATGACAAGGCGGAGTTGAACCTGAAGAGGGGAGAGGTGATCTTCCTGCTGCGACGAGTCAACGCCGACTGGCTGGAGGTAAGAACGGAGAGAGAGGGAGCCAGAGTGGGAGAGGGAGGGAGGAGAGAAAGAGTGGGAGAGTGGATCGCGGTGAAAGATGGATGGAGAGGGAGAGGGAGGGATGGGAGAGATATTGAAGAGGTGGCGGGGGAGAGGAGGCACGAGAGTAAAAATGGAAAGAGAGGGAGGAATCTTGTTCAGGATGGTGGAGGGAAGGAAAGAGATGAAAGAGTGGAGGAGGAAAAGACAAGGAATGGAGAAAAATGTTGGGGATGAAGAGAGGGGAAAAAAGGGGAGATGGAGAAAGACGAGAGGATGAGATGGAAGGAACAAAATGAAAAGCAAACTTTGATTCTGCATTTGTGTGGCTGCAATCTTGACATCTTCCTCATCTGCATGAAGCTGCAGCACATCCTCACACAGAACTAAATGTATCACAGCATGTGAACGTACAACTGGAAGATAAAGATGTGTTCACACATTTGTGTCTGGACCGAGACGTTGTGCAGTGGTTAGCATGGTCCCCTCTTGGTTCGAGTCCTGGTTCGGCCCCTTCTGTGTGGAGTTATATTCTCCTGTGGGTTTTCTCTCCAGCTTCGTCCCCCAAACATCTGGCTTTTGTGTGCAACGAGAATAAAACACAATCAGCATTTACTCTGAGGTCTAATAACTCCAGCTCCCATTGGCGGTGATGGAAACATGACACCCAGGGGAACTCGATAATTCCTTCTTCTTGTTCTTCTTGTTCTTCTTGTTCTTATTTTGGCAGTCAGCCGCTGCATTTCTGGGCATTGGCACCTAAATGGCCCTGAATGTGTACATCTTGTTTTTTACATCTTTGGAACAATGCACAACAGCGTTACCCTTTTCTTTGTATCGTGCAAGATGCAAAATTTGACGAGACGAGACAAGACAGCGACGTTTCTGTTGTATTTGGGACATCGAACATGACTTACAGGGGAGGAAGAAGCAAAAAAAAAGAGCAAAGTCAAAATGGGTCGAACGTTTATCTTTTGGACGGGTTTACCAGCGTTTAAAAAAACCTTTGTTTACCTGTGAATGTAAAAGAGTGTTTGGCTGATATCGGCTCCTTTATTTGTAGTTGTTGGTTCATAAGAGAAGGATTCTTTTTAGTTTGAAGTAGAAGCACTCGACTGGCCTGAAGAGAGACTTGACCTCAACTCAATTTGGTGTCTGAGAGATGAACTATAACACGTGATCCGACTTCAACCCCAGTGATGCTCTGGTGGTTAATTTCCTGCAGTCCGGCTCTTGCATATTAAATTTTAAGATTAAAATTTGTTTCGTCTCCACATAGCAACAGACCAGAACAGTCACTGGTGTGGCGGAGGTGCCCTGCTCCACTTTCCTTCACAGGAACAATTACTTAATGAACAAAATGACCTGATTCCACACTGCAACTGTCACGTGGAAGTCGCCTCCGTCCAGAAATGGGATGTGGGACATTTTTAATTAGCTGCCCAACATGAAATTTCGATGCAGGGACACATTTGTCGTAGAAAACCTGCTTTGTCACATCGTACGTAAAGAAGAAGGTCAGGAAACGTGTTTAATGAAAATGTGTGAGGTGTTGAGATGGAGTGATGAGAAGCTGGGAGTGGGTGAGTGGGAGACAGAGAGAGAGAGAGAGAGAGAGAGACGAGGTGGAAGCTGTGGTGGGAGCGAGGGAGCGAGGGAGCGAGTGGAGGAGGAGGATGCACTTATCCTGCCCCTGGCTTTTCTCGATACAGATCCTAGAAATCATCACGGAGAAGAATGATAATCTGTTTATTCTTATGCAACGCTGCAAACACTCGTTGGTCATTTTTGGCAACTTTGCCTCCACCCTTGTGAGTTTTTTTCTGTATTTTAGGGTGGGCGGGGTTAATGCAACACTTACAACTCGTGAAAAGTTGACTGAGTGCATTTGATTTAGTCAGTAGACGAAGAGGCTGTGGGTGGAGAGCGTGACAAACCCAACGGGCAGACCGGTGCATCAAGGTAAATGTTTCAAACTCACCAAAGTACAGAGATCTCATCAGTTTCAGGATATTTCGGGGGGGAAATGAGAAAAACTCTCTGAGCAGGAGAAGCTGCAAAGTTTCCGATGAGAAGCCGACTTCACCTGCATCTGGTGTCACATTGTTCCAAAACCACATCACCAAGAAATCAGCAAAATGTTTCCACCTTCTAGAAATTAGATTAACTGGTGAGTGGAGAGGAAAGAAGCATATATGACATTTATTAAAATATACAATCTTTAATATCATCTTTTGACTTGACTGGGTAGGCTATGGTTCACTTGGCTTTTATTTTGAAAATACATTAGTACTGCTCCTTTAACTTAAACTTAAAAATGTTCATTCCCTTCATCTTTAAAGTAGTCGAAAATTTCAATCAAAAATTGAAATAAAGAAAACTCTAAGCCCCTTAGCCCAAGTCCCTTAATTGTTAAGTGTTCCAGGAAGCTCCTCTACAAATATCCTGGTTTATCATAACTCGTATAATAATCTGCAGCATGGGATCATTGAAATGCTTGAATAAGAAGCCTGGAGAGAATTCCACGCGTCAGGACCGATGGGACCGAACCTCATATTTCACACGTTCATCCCGATAAGGTGGATGCTTCCTTGTACAGTAAACTGCCGGAGATGTGCTCCAAGAGATATTCTCTGCACGTGTCTGTGCAGACTTGAAGTAAATAGACACCTGGAGGGTATTAAACGCTGTGCGGTTGTGTTGAGTGTTTTTAACAGCAGCAGCACATCGTGAATAATAGGTTCATTAGTCGGGAAAACGATTCTCTAGACGAAGCTCCGTCCTCATATTTCTCTCCTTCAAATCATCAACTCATCTCGTCGTCAGTGTTTTATCAGTCCGACCGTTCACTCTCTCCTCTTCTCTTTTCTTCAGGGCACAGTGAACAATCAGACGGGCATTTTCCCGCAATCCTTCGTGAAGATCATAAAGCCCCTCCCAGACAGCGAATCAGAAGGTGAAGGTGTGAGCTCCACCTACAGCTGCCTGCGCTGCTTGCTGCTCACCCCCTCTGGAGTCGCCACCAGGTCTGCTCAGGAGGAAGTGTATGTTTGTGTGTGTGTGTGTGTGTGTGTGTGTGTGTGTGTGTGTGTGTGTGTGTCAGGAAGGTTATGTTTTCACCCCTGTCAGTCGGTTTCTTTATTTGTCAGCAGGATTTAGCAAAAATACTGCTGAGCTGGTTTCCACTAAACTTGGTTTAAGAGTGAGACGAGAATAAAAAAACTAATTTGCAAAATAAAGTTTTGTAGTGTTGAAATTGAATATGTCTGACATCACACTAAGTTGGTCTTTAGTCTGAGAATATTGCTTAGATCGGCATATTTCCAGCCACCGGACTTGAACTTTGTCGTTTGTGGATCTGTTGTGTTTTGTGTAACTTCCAATCTCTTGCTACATCTCTGTTGATTACACCTGTAGGGTTGAATATTTCATGCACCTTTGAAATAACGTCCCACCCTCAGTGTTTAAACTGATCCTTTAAGATTGTGTGTTTGTGTTTGTGCAGAGACGTGTGTGTCCAGGAGGACCTCACCATCCAGCCGTCATACAAGGAGCTACTGTCCCGCATGAGGTACGTCCCCCTCACAGCACAGTTTTCACTTCCTTTCACTTATTTTTCTTCAACACGTACGAAGCAATGTCAAATATCGCGTTTCCTGTCTCTTCATTACATTTATACTCACGTGGGGAAACAGCGATGAGGAGAAACAACGTGTTAAGAATTCCTCTGGACGCTTGTTTAGTTGTTTCGGGGGAAACAATGGGGTGCAACCTCACACATGCGAGTGAATCACCACACCTTCTAAATGATGTGCTAATGGAATCCATCACGGACATATTTGATGAAAGGTTGCAGTGAAGTCAGCGGAGGACGTGGCCTTTATACTATCATCATCACGACAGGAATGAAAAGCCTCAGTTTCTTGCTTCTGTCGGCACATCAACAAAAAGTTACTAATTGCTGAGAGGTGACCTCTGACCTCTGCTTTGCAAAGCGTTGTGAAGTGTTCGACCTGTTTCATTGAAGCCATTTCAACTTGGACTTTAAAAGACTTTAAAAAAAATTGAGCTTTTTGTTCTCACAGCGGAGCGAGAGATGCTCCGATGAACTCAGGCGACCTTTGTGTATTTCACTCAGTATTTTGAGTGGGAAGCTGCAGTAAAATTCCAGATAGAGCACGGATGAGTAGACGCCCGTTAAGTCTCCAGTCTGCCCCCGGGGGCTGTTGTGCACCGCAAAACCTGCAAATTACCGTTTGCCAATCATCACCTCTCATCAAAATTGGTTCCTGTGGGACCTCCGACTCCCCTCACCTCCCTCCCCACCGCGCCGCCATCACCGGATGCACATGGTCATTACGCCGTCATATCTGCTCCTCTCCGTCTTTTTCTCTTTGGCTCTGCCTCTCCCTCGATCTCTCATTATCTGGTAATTTAGATAGGTGAGCGCTGTGATGATTAGTCCTCCCCATTCATAATCAGTTCATTTCCACCGCTTATCTGCTCATTATTGTTTTTCTGCGTTCGGGCCCGTTGTGTCCTGGAGTAGGATGGATGAGATCCTGGTCCTGAGTTTTAAAATGGCTTGGTACTGATAAAGGGAAGGGGAGGATGATGAGAATCGGGGGGGGGGGGGGGGGGGGGGGGGGGGGAGGTTTGTGTTGCGTGAAACAAGAAAGAGGAAGAGGAGAAGAATCAGTGAGGAAAGGGTGAAGCAACTACAGATGCTCGCTGAACTGTCCTGTAGAATAAAACCAGTATATTGATAAAGGTCATCTTTTGATTATTACTTATTTTCTATCCTGTCATCGTCACCACATCTTATCACATTTGAAAAACCAGTTCATCGTGCAGCACTTTGTGGAGATTTCACTACGACGAGAACGTGACTTTCATGTGATAATTCAGATCTCTGTGTCCTTCCCGTGTCCTTTCATTGCTCGGGGTGTTTAAATATTCCTGCACTTGTCCTTCATCAGATTTAATACTTTATCATGTTGTGGCCTCCAGGAAGCAAAGAGAAAAAAACCCTCAGAAAACTCTCACTCCATTTCTTTCTTCTTTTTTTTGTGTGTGTGTGTGTGTGTGTGTGTGGGGGGGGGGGGGAGGAGCGCTACTACGGCTCCTCCCCCAATCGCTACTGCGTGAGGTCTGTCTCTGAGAAAAGCTTTAGTCTTGGTTTGATTGGTCAGGTTTAAATCTCAGCTGTGATGTCTGACGTTTAAACAGGTCAAAGTAAAAAGTGAAACATGTCTGAGGTTTAAACTTTCTGAAGTGTGACGTTTCTTCTCCCTCAGAAACGTCTTCAAGGAGGACAACATCGCCCTGAACTACCGAGACCCCGAGGGCGACCTCATCCGCATCCTGGACGACGAGGACGTCCAGCTGATGATCAAGGAGAGCTGCGTTCAGCAGGTCAATGACAAGAGACCTGTCAATCAGTTTCCATGGGAACTGCACGTGACCTTGACCTCTGACCTCTCTGTTTACAACACCGAGGCCTGAGGGAGAAGAACTGAGGTTCATTCCATGGAGGTAGAGAAACTGTTTGACACTTAGTGAGAGTTAACGTCAATTTCACATTTCTACTAATTTAATGGCATCTTCACATTTTAACTTTAGATTTGTTCTTGCTCTGGAGAAGCTGAGCAGCACCGAGCTTGTTGTAGATTTAAAATCAACCCGGGCGTCTCAGCTCAGCTTGGAGAAAATATCTCCCAGTACAGAAAATTGAATTTGTAAAAAATTAATATTACTTCAAACAGGTCAGAGGTTTCCTGACTCAGCTCGAAGCTACTTTTATACTGAAACTTTTCTCTTGTTAATAAAAAGCTGTTCACATTCAGTGTATTCAAGTTTATTCTAAGTTTATAATATTGAATGTATAGTGTGTGTACTTTGTCCCTTAACAACACACACGATGAACTCAACAATTTCCACAATGGACAAATACTTGGCGACGGTGGAGAGAAAATCAGTAGAAACCTGGAACAGAACCGGACTCTGTGTGGGCGTCCACACCTCCACCTGTTGGGGTGGGAGAAGAGAAGTGGGGGAGAGGAGAGGTGGGTGGAGAGATGAGAAAGAGGAGAAGAAAGAGGGAGAGAGTTAAATATTTAAATTTGCTGGTTGCTCGCTCTTAAATGTGAAGATTTGCAGGATTTGTTACGTCACTGAAAACTGAATCTCTGGACAGTCGGTCCCACGTTGAAAAACAGAATGAAGACATCACCTCTGGATTCAGGTTGATGATGGACGTGGTTTTTTCACTACTTTCTAATATGTCATAGCCTAAAATGGAGATGTTTTATTTTGTATTTGCACATAATTTCCACCAGGGTTTCCTCCACTTTGTCTCTGTGTGGGTCCAGAACATATTAACTTATCACTTCCAGATTATTCTGTGCACCTTCTCAAGACTGCACAAGTAAGAAAGCAACATTTGAATTTCCCAAAGCAGAACAATCCCTGAGTATCGATCAATGCAACCATCTAATCCTGAGGTTTTGAGAACACGTGCTTGGATTTTCTGTTTGTTTTTGTCCCCCACGTCTTTGTCTCACGCTCACATTTTGTCCAATGTGTCTGCTTTTCATTCACACTCGCCTCGGGACATTCAGATATTGCCTTTGCTGGCAGGACAGTTTTTCTCCTCATCTCTAATGCAAAATTATTCCCCTCATATTCCCGTAAAACAACCTCTCCCAGACACGGTGGAGGTTATGCATCTTTAAAAGTTGCTTATCGCACCAGAGGTGACTGGAACTCGCTCGTCCTGAAGCGTAAGCGCCTTCATTCTATTCAGTATTCATGTGCTTGTTTTGTTCCTGTCTTGAGGAGTAAGCATTTTTATGGAAATACATCTTGAATTTTGAATTCACATCTTTATCTGCTTCTTCATAATGAGAAAATATATTTAATTGCCAGTTTTGGGAGAAATGCAACTTATTTTAGACCATTGTCCAAAAAAATTGTTTTGTTTTTTTAACAGTATCCGAAAATACAGATGTGCTCCCTGGACACATGTGGGTGTAAATGATGTATTTTTTAGGTGTTAATGGGTTTTTTGTTGATCATCTGCTCCTGTGAAGCTCAGCACTCGGATGTGGATCCTCACCACTGTTCTGATATTCACTCTCACAGAGATGATCTGTGCAAGAACTGTGAGATTGTACTGATGTTTGTGGGCTTAAACGATCAGAAACACAAAACTTAATCCCTGATAAAACACATAAGACAAGTAAAATAGTAAAACACACTCAAGTGAACACACACACACACACTTTGATTTATCCAAGTGTAAATCCCGTCAGTACAGGTGCAGTTACAGGTATTTAGGGGACATGTCCTTGATAAACCCGTTTGTCTCTGTGATAACTTTATTTACGTATGACTCCAATTAGATCGATTTGTCTTTTTCACTCCTAAAGAGCAGATGAGAATTCTAGTGATTGACAAAGCGCGGTGACACCGGTTCTTTGTGGTGCAGAAGTCGGTGATGCCTCGTTGAGCACAATCACCTTTTCTTTTGGTTATGAAGCCTCGTGATTGTTTTCAGTCACTGTTCATAGTTGCAAGAATAGGCCAGATCTGTATTTATCCGTCAGTCAGACCCAGTGAGTGAGTTTTGACATTCTGTCCCTTTCAGGCTCTGTGTCTCTCGGTGACAAAGGGGCGAACCCGATCTAAGGAGCTTGTTCGCTCATCAACCTTTGCCCAGAATCTAATTATCAACGTTCCTCTTTGCTGCCTCGACGGCCTGTTGTACATCTAATTGAGCTCCTAATGAATTAGGACCAAAGTCATGTCAGCCTGTGAACCAGCCATGTACCGTGAACAGATGAAACTCAGGGTACATGCTTGAAAAGTGCAACATTTTTAATTAGAGTATATATTATAACTTATAATACTAAAGCTAATCTTAGCAGAATCCGCTTATTATCAGTTTATTTAATGTATCAGCAGAAGTCTGTTAAGAGTCAAGACATTTAAAATGTTGCATATCTGTCCATTCAGTTTTCTCAGGGCACTTTTTACAGAGAGCAGCTCCAGCATGAACTCTTCAGAATATAATTCACCCAGCGTGACCCAACATTTCCTCATTAGCAAACTTTTGGCAACAGTGACAAGGGAAACTTTCCTTTTAGAGGTCCAGTGTTGATTTAGGTGAAAGGATCCATTGGCAGAAAATAAATATAAATTAATCCTAGTGATGTTTTTACTAGTGTTTTATCATCTAAACTGTACGAATTGTTGTTTTATTTTACCCTAGGATGAGCCTTTCTATTTAAATACTTTATATTTACATCAGGAGCAGGTCCTCTATACGGAGGCAGCCATTTTTTTTACAGTAGCCCAGACTGAACAAACTAAACATCTTTTGAGTTTTTATGACAATTGTAGGTTTCCACATGTTTGGAAGGGGAGGATGAGGTGAGGGGGATTCAGCTGCAACATGCAACTTCACCACTAGATGTCACTAAATTCTACACCCTGAACCTTTAACAGGTATAACCTTGAACACAATCTGAATATCAGAACATTAGCATATGCTAATATAGGACTTTTGGACCCAGAACCTCCAAGTCGACACAGACTCCTGAGGATGAACGATGGCTGCTGGAAACTGACTGGTGCACTGACAGCTGTCAACCTGAGCTCATGACTGACAGTGTGGGACACTGGAAACTCAGAATGTGTCTCCGGGGAAAATATCGGAAGTTATTATCAGAACTCAGGATAGAAGAGGATCACCAGTGAGGAGGATTGGGATTCTAGCCAGTGGAGGGTTAGGGTTATGTAGATGGTTTTCATTGCCAGCACGCTGTCAGTGGGCTTAGTATTCGCTTGCAGCTTGTAAGGATGGCTAACCTCGCAGGTTGCGGCCCGTGGACCGCATGACGAGGTGTAGCTGCTGCTGCTTTACCACTACAGTTGTCATGTGACAGGAAGGTTTATTGTGTGAAAGACATCACAGCACAGAGGGGTGGAAAATATTTCTCTCAAAGCCACAAAAGTAAACCTCATGGTGGCGCTACAGCAGGGGTAATTAGGAGTCATCCTCATGACCACCACGAATGCAAAACTCCACAGTGATCCATTGTGTAGCTGTTGAGATATTTCAGTGTGGACCAAACGCAGTGGAGCCACAGACTGATATCCATCCACAGAGCGGAGCTGCTGGCGTGGCTAAAAATACCCTCCTCCAGTTACCACAGTAACTGGCATCAGTTTTTTTTTGTGATACCCTAAAGAGTCGTGAATCTTCTTTTCAACCACCACAGGTGAGGTAAGGAGAGGGGGGGGGGGGGGTCAGCGAGAGAACATCTCTGTTGGGACGTAACACTGGTTTATGTCAGAGAGACTGAAATAGTTGAATCTGTGCTTGTTCACCTCCCTGAGTGAAATAAACAGATGTGAGGGCCTCGACCTGAATTTACCAACATGTGTTTTATTTCCTCCTTTACATCCCCGACCTTCCTCTCACCTTCTCCTCTTTTTTCTCTCATTTGGCAACTCCAGTATTTTAACTCTTCCCCTTACTGGAATCAAACTTTTCCATTTACAGCAGGTACCCACTCGGAATAGAACGAGCCGCAGCTAAATCACATCACGATAAGTTACCGCTGCCGCTGTGGCTGTTTCTCACTGCAGTTGTGTCGGGAGATTGGTTTTTTTTCAAAATCACATTATTCTACGATCCAAATTGCTTTTGGAGGGGCTTCTGCACTGAGGAGGAGATCCATTTAAAGTTCCCTGATAAGGTAAACCCCACCATTAGTTTGAGTTATGTAGCTTTTGAAAATGATTTTTTTTTTAGACCTTTTCATAGAAGGTGGGCTAAACATTTGTTGGACACGTACCAACAGAGCTCCACGGATATTTCTGCTGGCCGATAACATCTGAGGATATCAGCCTTTCACAGGCTTGTACTTCCATCTGCGTTTGCTGATAGGAACAGATGAGAAAGCTTTTATTTTACAGAATAAACTATGTTGAAAAGACGTGCTTTTAGGTTTACATTTTATCAACAAAAAAAATCTTTATAGTCCTCTGTTGTTCTGGAGCCGCTCGCTAAAGTCTGAGGAAAATAACCCTGATGATGTTATCTCAGCTTGGGATTTAAAGACGGTTTCACTTGGAAAGAAAACTGTATGGTCACAGCTCAGTAAACAGCTGAAGGCATGACTCAGAGAAGCAAACGATGGAATGTCATGGTTCATATTTGCTTAAGAAGGAAAAGGCAAAGGGCAAAGGGCAAAGTGCAAAGGATAAGGAGTTAGACACAGGAGAGTAAAAGACCAGAGGAAGAGGTGGAAGGAGTCAGAAAAAAGGGCAGAAATCCCCCAAAAGTAAGTTCAGGAGTCTGCAGGGGGAAATGAGGAAATGCATGATAGACAGTCTGACAGAGGGAGTGAAAGCTATGAATATGAGGCACAAGTGCCGGTGTGAGCAGCAGGGAGCTGGTTCAGGGGAGCAGGTGAGCGTAGGTGTGAGGGATCAGGTGACTGGAGGCTGGGGGTGACTGCAGAGTGGCTGCAGGCGAACGGGGAGTTTGTGACCATAGAAAAAATTTGGAGGATGTGAATTAGTGAAGTGGAGACGGACGTGGCAGTTTACCAGAGAGTGAGGACGCTAATGAGTCGCATTTTAAATCTGCTGGTCACTGGTCCCTCATTCCCTCCTTCAAGCTCTGACCATGCTGCAAATAATCCAGGTTGTGATGTTCAGTCTGTTGTTTGGATGCATCTAAAAAGCAAAACTGTACCGAATGACCTCAATTAATGACAGAGGCAACTCAAACAGCCACAGCATTTAAGGATAATTGTTCAATTTAGGATATATAAAGAGGGAGAGATAGACAGATAGATAGACAGATCTTTATCGTTTTACTATTTGACAAATTACAATACATAATTTGACATGACCCTCTTGTTTCTGCATCGAGCTCCTCATAAATCTGTTGTGCTGTGAAGTGCTGCCCCTCGTTGGTCTCTGTGAGGTACTGCAGAGTCATCGGGCAGCACAGGGTCTAATTGTTGCTGTTAATTGCTTCGGTTGACGCGTGTGGTTCAGTTTCTAAGTTTAAAAAAATGCTGAGGCCTCACAGGTCACATGTGAGCAGCTCAGTGTTGTTGTGTTCCTCTGCTGCTCCCGAGAGACAGTGATGAAGAACCTCTGACATCGAGACAGATGAAGATCAATACGATGATGTGACAATGTTTGTGTTTACATCTGTTTCTGGTGTCTACATTTGGATGTGTACAGTATGACCACACACACACACACACACACACACACACACACACACACACACACACACTCACACACACACACGGGCTGGTGAGAGATGGATCCGTCTGTCTGCTCCTGGTCTTTGGTGATGAGTTCAATCCATCTTCATCTCATTCTATTCCAGTCGCCAGACATTCATCCTCCTCATCCTCATTTATGATCATGTAGAGATCTGTCATGTTGAACACACACACACACACACACACACACACACACACACACTCCAGACAGACTTCAAAACATGGGAGGGCATCTAACATTTGACACACTGGTGATATTAGAGCTCAGTCATAACCTTGACTCCGCTCTGTCACTATAGCTTGATATTTTCATGTGATAACACAAGGAGGCGGTGTTTAACTGCTTGAAGTAATAAATAGTTCTCCATCATGTCCTGAACTTAGTTTGAAGGAATTCATTACAAGTGAAAGTCAATAGAATTTACATATTAGTTCTGGATTCATCAATTCATTTTCCATTTCGTATGATCACAGCCTCACATAGGAGGTGGAGACTGAGATGCTGAGTCACTCAGGATCGAGCCGTGAATACGCTCATGATTTATTAATAATCTTTAATGAGAGTGTGTGTGAAGCATGTGTTTAAATCCTTCCCCATGATCACCACCGAGCGGTGCTGTTGATCTGCTCGGTACCAGGGGTCAGTCTGGCTCTGTGCTGCAGAGACACAGCACATTTCATCATCATAGTCCTGATGATCAAGGTCATCATCATCATCATCGTCGTCACCATCGTCATCATCATCATCACCATTAGCAGCTTCCTGTTGATTAGGTTCTGGGACAAGAAAATAAAATCGCCCTCTTTGCTGCTTCATTTCTGTTTCCAGTAGTTTGTAAATCCAGTTAGAATATTACAACACGTGCTTTCTTCATTACTGCTTATAATGTTGAATTTGTGGTAAAATAACCAAATTATTTTAAAAGTTTGAATCCCCTTAGGTTTTTGGATCGGAGCCTTATTTTACGCCAAAATGAAAAAAGAAACATCCATATGATTGAGCTGTATTGCAGTCAGAGCAGGAGCACGACCGGGTAAACCTGCAGGATACTGCAGTACATTTTCCATCTCACAGGAGAGGAGGAGGAGGAGGAGGAGGAGGAGGAGGAGGAGAAACTGATCGATATACTGTCATCTCCATTTAGGCCTGCGGGGCTTGAAGGGATGGGCAGAGAGAGAAGAAGGAGAGAGAGAGAGAGAGAGAGAGAGAGAGAGAGAGAGGGCAAAGAAAATAAGTTGAGCTGGAGTCACAGTGAAAATGTTCAAACAGGACGAGTGGAGTCACACAGATGGCCAGACACACACAGAAGGTCAATTATGAAGCTGTGGAGGAGGCAGAGACTTCTGGGAGTCTGTTGTCAAGAACTTGGCCTGAGACGTTGGTGTGAGGATACTGTGTGTGTGTGTGTGTGTGTGTGTGTGTCTGTGTGTGTGTGTGTGTGTGTGTGTGTGTCTGTGTGTGTGTGTGTGTGTGTGTTTGTCGCTGCACAGATCTTAAATCTCTAAAAGTTGGTGAGGGGCTGAGACAGGTGGGTGGAGGAATCAGGAGGAAGAAACAAAGTGAGAGGTCGAGAAGAGAAGGAGGTTAGAAAAACAAGAAGAAAGAGACTTTTGATGTTGACAATGATAAAAACAGGAGATTTACAGTAATAAATCTGTGTTGCTGGATTACTATAAGCCTGGAGAATGGTTTGTTCTGTGTGTGTTGGGATGTGACGAGTGCGTGAGAGATGGAGTTTGTGGGGATTTTTTAGAAAACGATCAAAGATTAACTTTAACATTACGGAGTCTAAAATCCAGGAGAAGCACTTGAAGACTTTTCTATTTAGTGGTACAAAAAAATAAAAATCAGCATAAACTCTGTGATGTAATAAGTTCCAAGAGAAAATTAGGTTTTGTTCATTTTTAATTCTCCACATAAACCAACCTGGTTCCTCCCGGGAAAGAGGATGTTGCTGCGTTTACCATCATTCATCTTCACTTCCATTTTCACAAATAAGTCTTATTCTTTGCTTTTTCTTTGAATAGAATGAACATGAGGGTCAAGATGCTGAAAGATGTTGTAAAATGTTTTAAACTTTAATCGACTCTCTTTGCAAACATTCTGGACGGGATCTTACAGATTCTTTACTCATTCTATGGTGCAGAGTGAAGTTAGAAAACACTGTGGTCATCCTACCTGGTTTATGTGAAGTGAAGATTTTGTACTCAATTCTTTTCATGAAATCAAACTGAATTTGCTTTGTTATTGTTCATTGTGTGTGGTTAATAAACAAGTTTGAATGATTCCCTGAACTACTGTGATGTTTTCAGACATGCCGGCACTTTCCGATCCTGCTAAGTAGTCGACAGAATCTTCAAACCTAATTTCAAACCTTTTCCTGCTCAGCTGTTCATCTTAAGTGAAGTTTTTCTTAATATTGAACCTGCCACGTGTCCAAATCGCACCAAAGTCAGCACCAGTTAAGAACACACATGGTGAGTGTAGAACGGTTCTCCAGATATTTGAGACGTTTGTGGAATGAGGTCCATTTTTAGGTGTGAATGTTGGTTGCTTGTCTCTGGATCCGTCCTATGATTCACTGGCAACGTGTCCAGCGTGAGTCGTCCTCAACCTCCATTAGAACTTGGACAGAAATTAATCAAAGTTAATCTAATGAATTACTGGTAAATAGATTTTTATGGCTTGTCATAAATGGACGAGGTATAGTTCGTCAACGTTTGTCAACCTTTATTTCACCCTTTAAATGTTTGTGGAGACAAAACAGACACGTACAGTATACACACAGACACCCATAAACACACACACACACACACACACACACACACACACACACACACACACACACACACACACACACACACACACATACGTGCACAAGAATAAACTGTTATCATCATCACATCACATCACTGTCATCAGAATAAACCAGAAATATCCAACACACACACACACACACACACACACACACACACACACACACACACACACACACACACACACACAGACACACACAGACAGACTGGGAACAATGGGCCGACATGTGTGTGGGTGTGTTACGTCTCCAGTGAAACACAGAATAGACCATTGTTAACCTGAAGTGACAGAGAAAGGAAAACAATCAGGAAAAGTCCCTCAGATTTACGCACATGGACTTTCTGGTGAAGTGGAAACTGGAAGCGCCCGTTCTCCAAAGTTTGTAAATTAACTTTGTAATTTTTTTCTGATCTCTTTCGTCTCGTAATGACATTTCCACTCGTCTGATGTGTATGTACAGCTCCCCCCCCTCTCCCCCCCACTCCCTCTCTCTCTCTCTCTCTCTCTCTACATCCATCATTCTTATCATGTTTCCATTTCTCCTTCATTCTTGTCTGTCTTCTTGTGTCGCTGGACCATTTTTGTCTCCCCTATTGTCTTTTCGTCCAATTCTCTTTCTCTGCCGACTCGTTCTGAATCCCGTTATCTTTCCGTCATTTCCTCCGCGCTGCTCCGATGCTTCTGCTGCGCTGGCATCCGAAACAAAAGGAAAAATGAAAGCCTTTGTACTTCACTGACTTTGTGTTTGATGTCGGAGCGGAAGCTTTTTCATCCCGGTCCAAACTGTAATTAGGGTTTTGCACAAACAAAGAGCTGCTGCCCTTGATGGGCCTTGTGTGGATAAACTACTGAAGGACTCACACCTCCAGTGTTGTGTGGGGCAGTTGAGGGCATATCAGTGCCCCCCCGACCGTGGTGTGTTTGAATTGGTTTCTGTGGTTTGTCTCACAGTGACACAGCTGAATCCAGTGTCTTCCATCAGGCTGTGATGCAGCTCTTTGGTGTGGAAACTGTCACACACCAGACTAATCCTATAATATGGTTAATTCATCTGATACAGACCCAACCTACAGCAGTTTATAGATAAAAACAGGAAACCAATACCAAGAATTAAAACATATAAATACTTGCATTTGTCTATTTGGTTGTGTGAGGATTTGCAGTGCATGTGATTTTACAGTATCATACAATGGTAGACTACATTGCCAATTGGTGAACCCGAACAACTGTCTGTTGACCCTGTTCCCTTTATCGAGGTAGACGTCAAAATATTTGTTCATGTAAATAATCGTATCATCGGCGAACAGCCTGATCTGCTGGAGGAATAAACCGGAGAAGTAAGTTTGGTTCATAGAACAAGATTTTAAGCCCGATTTTACAGTCCCTGATGAGTTCGGGAAGTTGAAGACGAAAGCATCAATCGCTATGTGGGAACTCTTCCAATACGTGACTCGTGAAGCTCACCGACATGCTGCAGTCCCTGTCTATTTCTGGGGCTAAATATCGAGGAGTATCTGTGACAACTACAGCCAATCAGAGCGCCCGATGGAGTGAAGGTGGTGGAGGTACATATAGTGGTGAGGTGTCCCTTGACGTTTGCATACTGCTCTTATGTTAAGTACTGTAGAAAGAAATTTAATAGATTGATTGATTGATTGATTGATTTCAATTCATGGATACAACTAGTGGTAAGTCATATGATTTTTAATTATTATACACAATCAATAAAAACCAGTGGTTGAAGTTATCTTCAGGAAGGTTTTCTTTGGCGCCTGACGTGGCCTCACACGAGATCCTGTGGTTGCCCAGTGGCTGTCGGCACAAGAAAAGACAAAAGTGTCAGTTATCACACTCCACCATGACCTTCATGCGTGTTTTGTGTTTTGTCTTTTGCCTCGAGCGTCTTCATACAGCTGCGCTTGCACCACTTTTAGATTTCCACTTAAAGAGGTGACAGATCCAGGCTTGACATGCTGGTGTGTGTGTGTGAGTGTGTGTGTGTGTGTGTGTGTGTGTGTGTGTGTGTGTGTGTGCGCACCCGTATGAAAGACAGCAAACGGCTCCACTTTCACTTTCACAACATCCTGAAGAGGGAAACAGATACAGTCCTTCCTCAGTGATGCTCTCAGTGTGTGTGTGTGTGTGTGTGTGTGTGTGTGTGTGTGTGTGTGTGTGGGGGGGGGGGGGATGTGAGCCAAAGTGCATTCGTCCCCTATCGGCCACTTGATGGGAGAACGATTGTCTTTCACTCACAAGCCACAGCCATCACATCTTTTTACCAAAAACAGAAATTTGCTTAATCGTCTTACTCTGGGATATAAAAATCTTAACCCAGAATGCCAAAAAGTATAATTATACCTTTTCCTGATACCTGCAACACATCTCTCAACATGTATTTTGGACTCAGATAAAAAGCAACGGATTTGTTTTTCCGACAGCTTTATCGACCTATTACTTAAATGTGAGGAAATACCCCTTTGAGCAACTTGAGTTTAAGAGTGAAACATGACACAGCGGCTGCCGCTGAGTGAACTGAGGTCAGTCCGACCTGTGTCCGTGGTCCGACTCTCTTCGGGCGCAGCCAGATGAAATGTGGCGCAGCTGGCAGGCGCTGCCGACACCTCCCACTGAGAGCCGCCTGCAGGCAGATCAATCGGGCTCCCGATCCAAACACGCTTTACTGCTTCTTCCTCGGCTGCAGTTGAGCTTCACAAATGACACAGCGGGGGTGAAAGGGCTGCACCTCACTGTAGATGAGGTGAATAACAGCGGACAAATATTGAAGCTGCAAAACGTCAAATCACCAAAAACATGTCGGATGGCGGTCGCAGTTTGTTTATTCAAACTTTGTCCTTTTCTGCTAACTTGTCTTTTTAAAACTATCATAAATAAATTGGTGTGCATGTATATGACGAACCAATCTCAAAGCCCATTGGCTATAGATGGCGAACTAGCCTGTGGGGGCCGAGCACAATTTACATTTGTGATAGACTGGAAACTGAGACCAGCCCCAAAATCTTGTCACTGGAAGTGGCAGGAATCAAACCTCAGACTTTACGATTAGTGGATGACCCACTCTACATCCGGAGCCATATCCACACATTAACCAGATTTTCCGCAGTATCACCATTTTCTCTACCTGAGGAAAGCGACCAACAGCTGCTGGGGAAACCAAAGCACTATCCGCTCCCTGAGCTCTAAAATGTTAATGCAGTTAAACGCAGATGGAGTCATTATTGATTCTTTAGACGTCACAATTTCAACCTTCATTATTCAATATTTTGCAGGTTATTGTGTGAAACTGGGTGAAAGCCGAGCTGCCGCTGTGACCGAGGCCGAGAATCCAGAGCTCCGTCAGAGCAGCTTCTGTGGGTCACAGCCTGGGTCTGCGGCTCCAACACTTCAACAGCGGTGTGGAAGAGGAGCCTGCTCACCGAGTTCAAAGTGTTTTCTGATGCTCTCAATGAGTCCAAACGCCATCTGTAGTGTGTAGGTGTGTGTCTGTGTGTGTGTGTGTTACTGTACTTTGATGTGTACAGTATGGGTCTGTGCATGTCCCTCTCCCCCTCTACGCTGCTCCGTCTCTCCTTCTCCTCTGACATCTGGACGGGTGTGAAACAGCTGTGTCTGCTGCAGTCCCCCTTGGGATTTATTGCCTATCGGCGCTTGCACACACACAAACACACACACACAAACACACACACGCACACACACACACACACACACACACACACACACACACACACATACTTCCTCATACAACCCCTCATCCCTTATCTTTCCATAAAATCCAGCCTCACGCTACGCTACACCCTCCCTGACTCGTCTTCCACCTTTCTCAGAATTTGGGGATTTCAAGATGTCTCTGCATTCGACATCGTGACATGACTTGTGTAGCAATGTGGACATGGTGTGTCAGTCTTTGTGCATTTGCCAGTTTGTGCAGTTGCATGCACATTATTCCGTATAATCACTCCTTTTTTATGCCTGCGCACAGGTACATAATGTGCAAGCTCATGCATGTGCATGTGGACGTTCATGGCCTGATGTGTGTTTCGTCCTCGTGCACCCCCATGGCGAACATTCCTCAGCCTCTGATCTTCCTCTTTTCATTCCTCCCTTCTCTCCTCCTCTTCTCTTCTCTGCTCTCCTCCTCCTCTACTCTCATCCTCCCCGGGGCAGCCATTCATAATCAACCTCATTCTGCGAAGAAAAGAGGTCTGTGTGGGGGGGGGGGCATTTTATTCTTTCATCTTTTGCCCCTTTTGTCCTTCTGCCATTTGGATTCAGTTTTGCTTCAGTTATGTGCTGCAGAAGGATTTATGGGATTAAATTGGCTGCGTGATTCAGTGGGATACAGCATGTACGTACACATTAAGGCATCCACTGTCTGCAAAATGAAGAAAGAGGAGTTGAAGTAGCTTTGTTCACGTGTCAGGTGAAGATGGACGAGCAGGTCGGTGTGTCGTTAGCAGTGTTGTACAGGACTGTTGTGGTGAAGTGTCAGAAAGAAGGAGGAAGTAGAGTCGCCGCTCCTTCACCTCAAGGAGCCAATTGAGGTGGTTCAGGCATCTTGTCAGGGTGCATGCTGGGAGCCTTCCATTGGAGGCGTAGCCGGCACGCCCCAACTGGGAGGAGAACCTAAAGTTGACTTAGAAGTCACTACAAATCCTCTCTGGTCTGGAAACGGCCTGGAAAGCACAGCCGGGTGAGGGATGTCTGGAACTTCCTGATTAGCCGGCTGCCCCACGACCCGATCTCAGATCAGCTGAGGAAATTGAATGGATGGATAGAAAAAGGATCATTATACCCCCAAAATGACATTGAATATTAAAATATAATGCCATAACACAAATCATTCCTAATTAGTATTTCTGCGTGGATCCTTCAAAAGAGTTTACTTTTGTCGAGATGTTGAATACAAGATCCAGTTCAGTTGTTAACTTACATTTGGGAGCAGGGCCTCAGCTGCACCTTCATCACCTCTGACAAGAAGCTGATGAACTATCCTCCCTTATACTCTCCTCCTGCCCCTTTACATTACATCCGTCTCCAACCAGCTTGACCAAAAGATATGTGTCCTCCCACACTTTTTCTCTATCCTCCCACCAACAACCTCCATAACTTCATGTCATTAAACTTTTTATGCCGTGATCCTTGCTGCTCTGGTGCAGAAATTGTGCGGTTGCCATAAATTGGCCGTCACATTGGCTGCACAGTCTTTACTCTCTGGAGCCAAGACAGCACTTCATCCCAAATATTCTCAATGAGACTGAGATCTTGGCACAGTAAAAAAAAAAAAAACACTGGGATAAAAGCAATAAAAGTGCAATAAAACATGCTGCGATGTCCCTGGAACCGTTCGGAGACTGAACATCCTGCGACTCGCTGTGTTATCAAGTCAAGTCAGGTTTATTTATGAAGCCTGAAATTACCAATTTAATGCGTAAGGATTTTACAAGATGTGACACACCCTCCACTCGGATACAGAAAAATGGAAGATGCTGGGTGTGTTTATCTTTGGTATAGAAAGGATCTTCATGTTATTGTTCAGAGAACAACATCACTGCCTGTGTAACTTATACTTAACTGGACATCTCCATAGATACATGTCCTGGTTAAAGCCTCCACAGGGAGTTTTTAACGTATGAGCGGTTTTCATCCATCTCTTAAAGTAATGCTCACCACTTAGCGCAACGTAAATTATTTGCTCTCTCAAACCTCTTGAAACAATATGAAAAGCTTAAGAGATGACAGCTGTTCGGGAAACGCATCTCAAAGGTCATTAGCTGCTTCTCTGCCTGATTTAAACCACACACCAGGGTTATGTGATGTACGACTTGTTGGAATGTATATTTTGCGTGAAGTTTGGAGGGTAAACCAGACAAATTGCCTGTGCTTGTGTGCATCAGTTTGTATAAAGGCCCCATCTGTACGTGCTAAGGTTTTTATTTTATGATTAATGTGAACATAACGCCCCGAGTAAGAGAGAGAGAGAGTGAGAGACTAATTGGAAACTGCTCCTGCGTGTGTGTCTTTGTGCGAGCGAGTGTGTGGTTACCGCCTGATGGACTGCAGCTCCCGTTATAGCCCCAGAGCAGTGATTAGAGTTGTCTGTGAGCTGATTAATATTCTCCAGAGACGCCGGGCGAGGTGAGGGAAACGATTATGGGATGGACAGATAATGGAAAGATAATGCCCCCATGGATCACACTGTCAGAACAGAGAGGGACAAGGAGTGTGAGGAAGGAGGGAGGAGGGAGGGAGGACAGGCGAGCGAGGGATGTGGGTGCACAGAGGAGGCCGAGTGGAGAAACTTCTAAAAGACTTTTAAAGTGCACACCACAGGGATTGGACTGAACAAAAGGTTAAAGTTTTAGAAGAAGTAGGTAAAGAGGAAAGACAAGGGGTCGGAATATACTTGAGGTTAACAACGCGTACGCAAGATGGCTGATACGCGTATCCTGCGTCCATTTGGTGGATGAAATGCTCACATAAAGGTCGGGGCTGTAGCCAGTGGTCGCATCGTCGGCCGAGGCTTTGAAGACAAGCTGTGTGACCAGGTACAGAATTACCCACATGTGTAACATAAGATGATGTAGTGATATATAAATATTAATATTGTCTAGTCCTCAAATATACAATGAGTTATGGCTCAGCTAATATGGAAGTGCCCATGATTTTGGAATTTAACATTTAACAATCATCTAATATGAGTTTGAGTATCCACACACTTTTGGTAATACTATGCAGGAAGTGATGGAGGAAGGGAGAATAAAGGCAGATGAGGACAAGGCTGGAGTCAGTAGAGAGGAGGAAGTGACTAAACAGGTAGAGAGGAGTTTAGAAAGGAGAGAAGAGCGAAGGAAGATGATGTAAGATTGGGAGTGCTGAAGAAACGGGAACAAGAGAGTTATTGGAAGAGGAGAGAATTGAGGGATGCAGAGGAAGGAAGGGAGGGTGGGGGGGGGGGGCGGTGGCTCAGAAGAAAGAGAGGAAGGATAAGAATGGAGAATGGAGGGCAGTGGCAGAGGAGTAAATCCAGCCAGCGTTGGGCCTGAGCATAATCTATGCCAACATGATAACGTCACTGACGAGCTGGGCTGACAAACAGCGAGGCCGAGAGGAGGGGAGAACGAAAGAGTGATGGAGGGAGGCGCTGAGGACCAAGGGTGGGAGAGGTGATGCAAGGCCACAGGGCAGAGAGAGAGGAGGAGGAGGACAGTTTGAATAAAGGAGAAGGAGGAAGGAACATTGAGAGAAAGTGTAAAGAAAAGACGAGTGTGAGAGAAGCAGAGCGGATGCACACTGAAGTGAACACTGTCACTGTTCAAACCTGCCATTAAAATCCATCCTCCACGATCTGATTATAACCAGAGGCTAAACATACAGGTGTAACTGCAACAAAGAAGTACAGAGAATCGGATTCTCCCTAGAAATGCATGCACTCATCTCAACCTTATTCATTCACCACGTCACACCACTGTACAGCTATGTGCCAGACGATGAATGATTCTCGGGGAACGTTTACTTTTACAGCCTGCACTTAAATTGTTATCTCAACCGCTCGAGGGAACAAGCTCATTCTGTGTGTGTGTGGAGATAAAGTCGGCCTAATGCTCACAGGAATGTTTTGAGGAGCTTGTGGTGTTAATGGGGATGAGAAATCCAATCACGAAGCGTCACGGCAGATTGAGCTCGAGAAAAGTTACGCAGCTCACAGACACTCGGGCTTTGCATCTGGGTACAAGTCCACACGGCTGAAGACCAACTGTAATCCACGTTTGCCCTGATGTTCTTTGGTCGCACTGACAAATGTCGATGATAGAAGATGTATTTAGTTTGAAGACGACTAATGAGAATACGTTTCTTTTAAAAGCCAAACGCTTGTAAGAAGAGAAGCCCATTCTCATGTGGTCCATTTAGCAGAAAGTCATTTATTTAAAATATTCTGAAGGTGTGTCCAACGTGAACATTTTCAAACTTTACATACGTCCATTAAAAAGGTGTAATCAGAATGAGTCAGTGAGTCAGTTGAGTGCAAACCTCTGCTAAGGCCCAGGAGTCCCCGTATGGAACCACAAACCTCCGCTAAGACATGTGAAACAAAGTGAAAAAACAAACCTGGATTTGCCCATTTAATCAAATCCACTTCAAAATGTAAAACCTTCTTCCTTGATTCATGCCCCGTCCCTCCAATAAATGATGTTTTTTGGATAATCCTGCAAACTAACAGACACTTAAACAATCCCAGATGATAAAAGTCATTTGAAAAGCTCTAACACTGAACGTGCATATAGTATTACATGTAGTATTGTGTAAAAGTATTTATTCCTCTCATCACAAAACAAAGTGTGGTACTCCTGCACCACAGCAAATCCACCAGGGACAGATGGAGGACAAGTGCTGTCATCACTCAAGTGGACCAGCAGCACTTGCTGCAGTCTGTCAAAGGATGAAAAGTTGCTTCTATTACAGTCGAAGGACAAGGTGCATTTTCTTTAATTTCTTTTCTTTGGAGACACAATCTGTCAGGAAGTGTTCCAGAGGAAAGTTTGAGGATTTATGTCTCTGCTTTAAGTGCCAGTGAGATTCCTGCTGCAACTGTTTTCTGGAGAAACGTGTGTATTTGTCCATATCCTCCCGAATTGTCTTTTCTTTCCACAGCTCCATAACTGACCTTTTGTGTGTGTGTGTGTGTGTGTGTGTGTGTGTGCGACCATCTGTGTGACGCCAGTGCTCCAGTTTGAACATTTATGTCTTTTTGGTGAAACTGCTCATTGTTCTCTCTCTCTCTCGCTCTCTCTCTCTCTCTCTCTCGCTCTCTCTCTCTCTCTCCATCACTGGTGTAAAATGTTAACGCTGGAATTCGAGGCACGCAGTTTGTACTTCCTGTGTTTTTCGGCGTGTTACTAAGGTAGCACTTCCTGTCTCAGGAGCTGGAAATCAGCGCTCTGATGCATAACACATGTGTGTGCCCAGATCCACATGCACACATATCCACTTTTTGCAAGCACACTGGACAGAAGACACTGAGACAGTCTAAATATACAGAAGTACTTAGCCAAGAGGCTGAGTTCAACTGCCAAGTGCCTTTAAGCAAGCTAGAGAGTGGCTGCTGTCTTAAAGGGTGGGTGGTGTTTTCTCACCTTTGAGTGACAACGCGAAAGCTCCAGTACAGTATGTACGTGAGTTATTCATCATCCACTGTGCCACTCTGGAATACTGATGCATTTTCAGCTCTATGATTAGATCTTTGGATTTTTTGATTCACAAACTTACCTGTCATCAACAAGAGGCCGCTGCTTTCAGCAAATACACTTTGATAAGACCCAACGTAAATGGCACGAGCCCCAAATAAGAGATACAAATGGAAAGAACATCAACTACAAATTGTTCTAATACTGGATTTATAAATAGCTAATTGTTTGCCATAGAATTTATTAAATTGTATGTAGTCAAACACCAAAACATCAGTTTGATTTTCCATTTGTAAACATTTCTTTAACCTGGGTATAAAATATAAAGACTCTCTTGAATATCTCTGCAGTAGAGTTACTCTCACACACTTTAACATTCAGAGTAGCTTCTCTTTGTATTCCCTCTCTGTCCCTCGCTCTCTCGCTCGCTCCTTTTCGACAGTCACACCAACTCCGTGACCCCGACTCGACCACAATGGGAGACTGAAATACTGTCCTGCTGTCATTTCATGGGACTCATCTCTCTGGTCCTGACAGCCTGTGACAGTACGGAGGGACACACACACACACACACACACACACACACACACACACACACACACACACACACACACAGACTCACATTCTTTCAGTCTCACTTGCTCACAGAAAATGCCATTGTCAACATCCAGAGCAACAGACAGAGGGGGTGTGTGAGGGGCGGTGGTGCTGCTGGATGGGGGGGAGGGGGGGTCAAAAGAAAGAGAGGATGTTGAGTGTTGACTTGTGACTTTGAGAAAAGTCTGTTCTCGTGGATTTCAGCTGTCAACAAAGGAGAGAAACAGAGAGATACCATCTGAGAGGCAGAAGGTGGTGACGTGATAAAAGGCTGATGATCTGTTTGAAATCGTCCTTCTTGACAAATGGAGATATTCTGAAAATGTAAATGTTCTTGTCCTCTGGACGGAACAGAGAACAAGACTGGTCTGTATACACATACCAGGATTTCTCACATTTCACAGCCCCATGTTTCCTCATGCAAGAAGGAAGAATCAAGATAATTTAATGACATATTCATATACAAAAATGCGAATTGACATAATTTCTTGACATGTTTTTATTAGAAATTAAATTGCTCTGGTCTCACTGAGATGTTAGCTGGTAATTTTGGTTCTGCAGCCATCAGATTTCAAGATGTGAATCTTTGTACCAGGTGTGTTTCTAACATTAGTGTGTGTGTGTGAGCGTGTGTGTGTGTGTGTGTGTGTGTGAGTGTGTGTGTGTGTGTGTGTGTGTGTGTGTGTGTGAGTGTGTGTGTGTGTGTGTGTGAGTGTGTGTGTGAGTGCAGATACACCTGGTTTCTTACATAAGCTAAAGCCTCCAAGGCTGCGGCACACCTCCACTGTCAGAGTTTCCACTGCACTGACTTCATGCTAATGATATGCAGGAACATGCAGATACACACACACACACACACACACACACACACACACACACACACGTGCTATAAGGAGAGGGCATGACAGGGCAGCTGAGCCTCAATGACAATAAGCGGTGGGCCAGTGAGGACAGCAGCGGATTAGAGAGTGAGACAGAGATCAGGGTCATTACCGAGTGAGAGTGCTGAGTGTGAGGTCGGGCTGTTAACACACCAAAGAGTGAGTGACGACGACTTCAGCGAGTAAACAAGGAAGAAAGATAAGATATGAAAAGATAATAGAACAAAGGGAAAGCAAGAATTTGACCATTGATGAAGGTGATATTCACGAATGCGGCCTAAAGTATGTGGACACGTGGTCATTAAGTTGGTTTAACGTCGTTTTCTATTGCTATGCATCGGTTTCTGTCACCGCTTCAGTCTTCTGTGAAGTTTTCAGCATTTTGGATCCTGGCTGCAGGAATCCACTCTCATTCGGGTTTACCAGCATTTACTCACATGACGTACGATGTTGAAGTTGGTATAAGTTCTGTACTTATCATTTCCCTATGAGGAAATGGGTTTGGGGGGTGGGGCTTATTAGATGCGATATGAACAGCAGCTCGAGCAGCAGCAGTTGTTTGAAAAGCTGCAGCTGAAGCGAGCACAACACTGATGGCGTCCGTTTACTGCCGTGAACAGGACGGTGCGTTGACTCTGTTGCAGTGAGAGGAACATTAGGTGAACTCAACCAGATGTGTTCGATGTGGTGGCGGCGACGGGTCTCGTTCCTCTGCACCAAACTCACAACCTCAGACCTTAAACACGAGGTCATGTTGAAACGGGAAAGAGCCGTTAGCAAAGTGCTGTGCAAAGCAGAAAACACACTCCTGTAAATGCGCTGCACGTATAGTGTCTCATCAGGACTTAATGTCATTCACCCATTAATGCACACACACACACACACACACACACACACACACACTGATCAAACCACCAGATACCTCCTGAGCCACAGAGTCCCTCACAGAAATAAAGTCAATATTCACATCTCCACTTTTAAAAAATGCACACTAAGAGAATTGGCTGTGGCCATGATATCACCATGATTTAAGGTTATTAGCGGTTATTAAGTAACATTTCATTACCAATAGTGTGTGAGTGGGTTTTTGAGGATGTGAGTTTATACAAAATGTTGCAACACGGATACTGGATTACACCACACCCCCCACACCCCCAACACCCCACCTAAAAAAACCCCCAGAGACTTTCATTGTTCTGGTTGGAAAGAAAGAATTGTTCCTCTTTTCACGTGACTTTCCTTCTGTTTTCACGTGAAGAACAAAGATGATGAGAAGAGAGCGATGAAAATAAATGCAGGAATACATGAGGGGGGCGAGGGGCGTGGTGGGGGGGGGGAATGGATCTTAGCGCTTCTGTGTGAAAAACAGGACGGGAAGGAGAGACGGACAAACATGAACTTCTTGTTTCACTTCTGTAAACCTGCCTCCGTATCTGGAAATGAGCTAATGCCTAGTGACCGTAACCAAGAGCCCTGGGACAAATAAACCTGTTCCTAAAATACTGCGAGGTGTCCGCAGGCTCCGGCTGAAATTCGCGGTTAATGAACAACTGACTTCGGGTCCCTGAGCAAATAAGAGCGAGCATGAGGGCTCGGCCAACTCCCTGTTACGACCTCCTGAGAGGGAGCTCCCTGTGAAGAGGAGTTAATTTCCCACAGGACCAAAAAAAACATATTCGTCAAGACGCCTTAATGAAGAAGATGAGTGAAAGGGAAAATTCTTTCGGTGACATCCGAACCCTCTCACTGTGGCAAGTGAAATTAAAAAATGTTTTTGTGAGGTTGACGGATAAACGCAGGAGAAAAGCATCTTTCTCTCTCCCACACACTTACAGACCAGTAATTATGACGTCTGCTCCCTGTCAGATAATAACAGGAAATTGAATGATGCGACTGCAAAGCTGTTGGGAAGTACCGAAGTATTTCGTATGTGCGCTTTAGTGCTTTTTTGTAAAGTCTTTGGGACCTGATCATTTAGAGTTCGGACAGTTTTGTTCAGTGAGGTCATTGAGAACGTTTGAGTTGTTAAGACTGAACGTGAGACTCGAGATTAGACCATTTGATATTTGTGTACTTCGGCCTACCTCGCTTACTTGTGACTTCTAAACCTGGAATTGGATTAATTATTCATCCACTTTTGACCGGTAATTAATTTCCCCCCCAGGATGAGCTACTTCCTTGTTGTCTCAGATGCAACATAAGGAGGTAGAGGACATGAACTCTTGTAGCCGAGGCCGATACCGGTTGTTTTCATTCTGGAAGGAGGTCACGAATTAAACAAAGGCTACATCAGGACGGAAAAGATCCAATCAGCAAGCGAGTCTCCGTCATCGTTTTTAAAACATCTCAGCTTCTCCCGGTCCAGACTGAACCGTAGTTTTCAAAGTAAAACGGCACCAGCAGAGTTTCTACACAAATCCATTGTAGCGGCTCTAAAACTCGTAGTAGTGTGGACGCCAGGTTTGGGTGTAGCGTTAGACCTCAGACTTTTTGACTCAATGACTTGAGTCTTAAATTGAACTTTGTGAGACTTCACATATTTGCAGAACCCCAGACTAACACAAAAGAGAACATGGGTCCAGCCTTCGATGGCCGTTCATCTCATTTCTAGGACTTTGCATTGTGAGGAATTGGCCTCAGCGATGTGTTAAACCACCGCCATGTTGATTTAATGATGGATATTCGGAGAACTGAAAGATTTGCAGCTGACTTTCAGTTTGCTTACAAATACGTGTGACTTTACTTGCACTCAGCAACTTAGACCTTGGCTTCAGACCCTCTTTCACAAGACCTGGAGCCGGACTTTCACTTCTCCCCGAAAGACGAAACAACAGCTCAAGTTTAAGTGTTGAAGTTAGTTGTCCTAGGTGAAGTTAGGAGATTGTTAACATATTAAATCAGGAGACTCCCTGTTGTCCCAGCCTCTAGAGTAAAGCCAGAATGTGGCGTCTGGTTGTTTCGGTGTTTGTGAGTAGGATTTGCAAATGAGTGTTCGGCATGATGTGCACATGGGCTGTGCATGTGTGTGTCCTGAGACAGAGGGTGGACTGAGGACAAAGTGTGGGAGGACGAGACAAGGCTGCACATGGAGCCACAACACCCCCACAGCAAACAAGAGGGAGACCAAACCAGCAGCCCAGCCCATACAAACACACTCTCAGCACAGGACAACACTATTGTGGTGGAGGGAGACTGTGTGTGTGTGTGTGTGTGTGTGTGTGTGTGTGTGTGTGTGTGTGTGTGTGTGTGTGTGTGTGTGTGTGTGTCGGTGGGGTGGGGTGGTCCGCTGGGTTTCCTCAGAGTCAAACAAATGGACGAAGGGAGATTCACTTCCCCAATGGGACAGACAGATAATATTGACATAGTCTGTCACAATAAGAGTCAGACTGAGCCTCACCCCCCAGGAGAAAGAGTTTACTGAGAGTTTGTCTGTCGAATTAATTAAAATCTGACTTTTCAATCACAAGAAGAAAGTTATAGATGTTTTTAATCTCTTTTTTTTTATTATTTGCATCGAACATTTCAAGTGTGGTTCAAAGTCAAATTAAAGAAACAAGCTTGTGATGTGATCTCACTCTTACACAGAGTCATATGAGCAGCGTTGTATGCAGATGATTCTCAGTTATTCTTCCACAAAGAAACCTGGAATCTATTGGCTGGTCTGTGAGGCTGTTTCTATAAGTTCCGTTGGTGCCTCTGCGTCGTCGAATTTAAGGGGACTGTTGCACCTTGGTGGAAGCATGAGCTCCACTGACAACCAGTCTAGTCTTGTTTCATCTTTAATTTTTTATTCAGCTTGTTGTTCTACTGATTTTGAGATATTTAATTAAATGGAGCAATTAATATGAGACTTGCATGTGTGTGTGTGTGTGTGTGTTTGTGTAGTGAGTCCATGATCATCTCCAGTCAGCTCCCCGTGAGTCATTTTATGGGGAATCATGTCATGTCTCCCCTCAGGTGAAAGGGATAAGATCCCACACACACCTCAGCACAAACACACACACAGCGGTGAGTCAGGAAGGTGTGTCTGTGTGTGTGTGTGTGTGTGTGCGTGTGTAACTCGTCCGCATATATGCATGTAAACTTCTGTGAGAGTGTTTATCTGCAAAAACTGTGCCCCAACCGCCGTGACCCCACCTCAAGTGTGTGTGTGCATCTTGTCAGGTGTGCGTCAAACGTGGGCGGGCCGACCGCACTGTTGTCACACGGCGCCTCGGTGTGACCTCGGAGGTTGCCGGTGGCCGTGATTGGCCGCCAGCTCGCAGCTCATTAAGCCACTCACACGGGGACACGGTGCCAGGAGACACACTCTCCATTTGTTTCACAACACACGGGCAAAGTCACGCACACTCGTCAGAGGGACACTGCAGGTATGGCAGGAGGCCAACGGGTACACGCCGCCTCATGCATGTGCACGGAGTCTGTCTGGCCCCTGTGACCCGGCTGAACTTTGGCTCACCCTCATTGGTTCACTGCACCACACAACCTCACACCTAGATGCCTGCTGGCTGCTGGACCAGACCGTGGGTTCATGACCGAGAGGAGAGGAGAGGGGAGGGGAGAGGAGAGGAGAGGAGAGGGGAGGGGAGAGGGGAGGGGAGAGGAGAGGAGAGGAGAGGAGAGGAGATTTAGTTTTTACTATTGTTTGGTGGAAACCTTTAAAACAACGTCATCTTTACAGAAACTCAGAAAACTCTCCCAGATTCGATCTTGACGACGTTGTGTTTTTCACAGAATCCACCCGGTGTTTAAAAAGTTTGCTCAGCAAAACTGGCAAGACAATTTTTTCTAAGCATCTCAGGACGGGAGGAGGAACAGACAACTACTTATTGTCTGTTGATCCAAATCACTAACATCTGAATCCAGGTTCCTTGTTTTATCCAATTATTGATCTACTATTTGTCCTTTGAAGGTTTGCATAACCAACTGAAGAAGAGGGGTTCACTCTTCACACAGAAAGGCCTGCAGGTTCAAACCCAGAACCTTCTGACTGATAAGCGACAGGGCTTACCACTGCACCACCATGCCACCATGCCACCACTTCCTCAAGTAGTTTGAGGAACAAACACACACCATATCGCTTTGTGCAAATCTTTGCTGCTTTAAAAAAACAGCATCGGATATAAATCATCGTTTTTCTATTATTTCTTCCTCCTTCTTATTAATAGCTGCCACTTTCGAGCAGCTTGTGGCTTCTTTGTGTTTTCATTTCACAATCAAGATTTGTCTGGTGCCATATTTCACCGTGACTCACAACTACATCCTCTGCTGTGATTGGCCTGCATGGTATTTTATTTATTTATGTCAGAAAGCTTAAAGGGTCTTTGGCATCACAGTCACCTCGTGTTTTAAAGTCTTGGAAACATTCGTATCATTGTTGTAAAATGGTTAAAGTACTATTACATAATTTAAAACTGTCCCCTTCATACTACATATCCTGAATACATCCTGCAAAAAAATCATAGTTTTGAGTTTTTCACGTAACTTGAATTTACAGTTATGTTCTGCCATATTCCCACAGTCTTATTAGAGTGTGTGTGTGTGTGTGTGTGTGTGTGTGTGTGTGTGTTTGTGTGTTAATTTGTGTTTGTGTACCTCGAGGCCTGGTAACGCTGACTCATCGTTCTGGAAGAAGAGAATGTGCTGACCACGTTAGGTCTGCAGGGGAAACCCCGTCGCTCAACAGAATGACATTTACACTGACTCGCTCTCTCTCTGTCTTTTTGACAAGTGTTCGTCTTTCTCTCGCTGCTTCTACGTTTTCTCCCTCATATATTATTTTTCTGGCACATTTCTTTTATTCTGTCCCTGTTGCCTTTTTCCTCCTTCTCACTTTCCCCTGATATTTCAACTCACTTCACCCCTGACTGGGCCTTCTCCCTCTCTCCCTCTTTCTCTCTCTCCCTCACCCACTCTGTCGTTCATCTTCCGACCATTCCTGAGACTGACACCCCTCCCCCCCCCGCATCTCTCTTTCACCATACGATACTTGTCTGTTGACGTGTCCGTCAGCAAGTTGCTATACCAACTGGACGTTTCTGCTGACCCCTCGCTTGCTTCGCGTGACAGAGCTGCAGGACGTGCAGCCATAGGGCAAAGATTAGCAGATGGGTCTACTGTACAAGTGCACGTATACACACACACACACACACACTTAAGACTTAAATAAATGCATGCACTTGTACTCATATGCATGCATTAATTTAACATAAATAACGTGCAAATACTAGAATGGCCCTCAGGAGAGTACATATCTCTGCAAAGGCTCAACAGCTCCATCAAATGAAATCAAGCTGCACCAAATTTCACACATTAATAGATATCAGCCCCCTAATAAATATAATTTAATCATCAAGAGCCATGATTTTATTTCATGGGAAATCTCCATTGGTTTTTATCTCAACACTCACTGGGTTTTAAAGGTCCCCAGCAGAACCCTAAGAGTTTACTCCAGTGAGATAGAAGCGAAGGGGGCGCCCAGGTTTGAACTGGGGACCTCTTGATCTGCAGTCAAATGCTCTACCACTGAGCCACACCCCCTGATACTGAGGAGGCTATATCCAGTCAAAACCACGTTCCCCCTTATGAAATCACATGTAAATGGAATTGACCCGAATTGCACAAACTCATAAATATCAGTCTCCTAAACATGCTGAATTCTTTCATTAAGATCTTCGACTTATTCTCTAAACATCAACAAATCTACATCTGTCCCCTTGATCCAGTTCCACCACCAACGTCGAATGTTCTGTCTCACAGACGCAGCCTGCTCGAACCTGATTGGTCAAAGGGAAATTAAAAGGCTTCCGAACCCACCAAATCTTGCCCCTCCCCCTTCAGATCCTGCAGATTCACATGAGGAATTACAGAAAACCAACAGGAACAAGGGTGAAAACATAACCTCCAGGGCAGAGATATAAACAAACATGTGAAACAAAAGCAGAGCCGACGTTAAATGAACTGTATATTTGTTGAACATTTTTATTTTATATTAAAAATAACATTCATAACAGTAACAGTTGTACAACCAATAATTATAATCTGAAACATGTCTGCAACAATAATTACACTTTTTTTTTTAAATAAGTTAAGAAATAAAGTTTTTCTCTCTCCCCCCCCTTCCCCTGGATATCGTTTTCTAAAAGCATTTATACAGTGTTGGCTATAACAGCGATCTCTAACAGCCAGGTCTTTAAGACTTGCTTTAACGTGGATATTCATAACATGTTATCTAGGCAGGCATTTGTTTGTTATTCTGTTTGGATCCGGCAGTAGTACAAAAAGAGCAGGTTATTGATATTTTTCCAGTACATGAAGCTACAGTACACGGCGGAGTACTTCTCTAAGGTCAGTGTAATGATCAGTGTACGGCTACTCCAGTGTTAGATACAGTTAGACATTGTAAGATAACAGTAATGTTTGGCATCGAGGCCTCAGCTGCATTTCCAGTTATTGTCCCAGTGTAGAAATCCAGTTCTCCACGTCTCCACTTTCAGCCCGTGTTGCACATTTAGCCCCAAATACTGACGTCTTAGTCCGAGTCATCGTCCGAGTCACCGATCAGGAGTCGAGCTGGATGTCAAAGGAGCCAATCAATGGCTGCCGACTACAAGGATGCACCAGCTCAGCTTCCATCCATCCACGTTAACGGATGTTATTTAGATCCAGTGTTCAGGGTGACGAATAACTTCCAGTCCAACGAGTTCATAAGATTGCACTTTTTTTTTGTTTTCTTCTTCTCAAATCCACGAAGCCGGACGCTCTGCAGCAGCTCTGGAGCAGCTCTGGAGCAGCTCTGGAGCAGGAAAGGTAACTTTGTCTGGAGCCGTCCAATCGAAAAAGCAGCAGCAGCAGTGTCCGTCACCTCCGTCCACAGAGTCGACCGGCGGCACATTCAAGAATCCCACATTCTTCATCTCTCCGTGTGGAGCAACGTGTCGGGTCAAAAGCTTTGGATTAGCTTCAGCGTTTCCTGTAAGAAAAATATTTTTTTAATTTTATTTTCCACTTTTATACTTTTGTTAAACTTCTTTCTTGGTATCACAGAGTTTGACAACAACAGGAAACATCTGAATCTCATTATTCGAATTATTCAGTTTATTTATCATTGTATTGCTTTGGTAAATATCAACTGTATCATGATTCAGGGGTAATCCTCATTAATTGGATATAGTCAAATATCAAGATCAGGTTTCAAGCGCAGCTACAGAACAACATCCCTGCAGCCGATTCCCTGCATCAAAAATACCCTTTAAAGATTTTAAAATACATCACGTCGTCCTACAGCGTAACGTATAAACTAAAAAGAGCATCCTCTCACCTGCAGCTCTACATGATCATGGCTCTGAGGGCGGCTTTGCTGATGCGTTTGCGGTGTTTCCTCCTGCGGCGAGGGGAAGCCGGACGGAACGGGGCCTGACGCGCAGCGGGGGACATGGGGGCCACAGTAGACACGACTGGGAGAGAAAAAAGACAATAAGGTAAATACGAGAGTAAACAACAAACAAAGCAGTGAACAATTATTCCATAACCAAGTAGTTTGATTGGCTGAACCTGTATTTGAAAACAGGTAAATGTTGAGTGTCCTTCGACCAAATTAACAAAATACAGACTTAATACTGAGAGAAAACACAAAACAAAACTGTAATATCATATGAATATTAGTTTTTCCTTTTCCTTTATTGTGATGTTTCGTTTTTTTGTGTATTTGTGGTATTTTTATAGATTTTATTTTTGATAGCATAGTGTTGTTCTTTTGTTGATTTGTTTTATTGCATCGCTGGAAATGATTCTACAATTTACTGCCTTTGCACTTATATTCATATTATTTATCTTTTCAAATTTAGTGTATTATTATTATTATTATTATTATGATGTATTCGGGTGACCAATCACAGCAGACTTGGCTTTATCAGGAGCGGGAGGGGCGGCCTTAAAGAGACAGGAGCTAAATCCAAGTGTTTGAGACAGAGGCTGAACAGAGGAGCTGCAGCAGTGGACCGTTGGAGTTTGTGTTTTCTGAACATTAGAGCATGTGAACCTTTTCTGTGTGTAATAACACAAATTTCAGGAACAGGAGCAGGACATTTCTCCTGAAACAGAATCATCTCGGTGTCAACAGCATTACAGAGCAGCAGTGGAGAGCAGAAAGCGGGCGTGGAGCTCCCGTCGTGGCTCTGGCTGCACTCTGAAGGGCACCTGATAACCTTGAAGCCTGCATAACAAAGCCTGCAGGTTTGAGTGGAACACGGAGCGGTGGGAAGTGCAGCTGTCTGAGCGCGCAGCTCTCAGGGGGTTGAGGAAGAATAGCAGGACACACGTGGACGTGGTGTTTATGGTCATACGTGTACGGGGGAGCTGCTTCCGGCCCTGGGAAACACTCACACCGATTCTCTCACACGTGAACCGCTCATATTACAACACGCAGAGGCAACATGTGCATGACCACTGGAATACAACAGTCATAACAGTTGTCAACTCTCTGTAAATCTGTCCTCGGCAACAACTAACAAGGGCAGCGATTGTACAAACAAGTTCTCCGGCGTGTATCGTTGTGTCCTGCGTCTTCCAGATTTTTCCAAACTATTGTTTTTGGCTCGGAGCAACATTGGTGAACCGCGCCAAGAGGTGTGTCGGTGATATTTGTACTGAATACACAAAGGCCCGGTTTTTTATTGTTGACATTTGAATTACAATATTACTAATAAATCAAAAGCATGCGTAATAAGAGGAGAAGGTATACTAAGTATATGTGTGACCTGTGCTCATTCTGTATTTTTGGTATTGCATTTACCACATGTCCCACATATAAAAACGTGCAACGTGTATCATATGTAAGACTTCAGTTCAGTTTCGAGCTTTTTAAAGGAAGTAGTTCTTGTCTGTGAAGATTCTCAGTAATTGTTGTGTGTGGCCTCTTCCTACATTTATTTATTTATGTCCATTTTCAGTTATGACTGAGAAACTAGAAGTTCTATGTTAATCATATTTGTTTTTCACAGGGTTTGATCTGAGACAGACAACAATAGTATCTATCATCACTTCCATACGGGGTTAGTAGCTGTTAAAATACATTGAATACAGTGAGATGCTATTTGTTTAAATGCACTGGTATCAGACCAGTACTCAGAATCAGCCGATACGTGGAGTCCAGGTGTTAGAATCAGTATCATGAAGGGGAGTTGGTATTGGAACATCTCTATTCAGAAGGTGTTCAACCACACCATCACTTGTACTTCTACGTTATGAACCATCCAGACCCTTCAGGTCGTCTGGAACACGTCTGTGTTTCTGTGTCCAGACTAAACATCGAGAAGCAGAGTTTAGTTTCTTTTGTGGAAGCAGCTCCCTGTTTCCTTTCCTGTTTGCCACAGGCTTTTATTAAATCAGATAATATCTCCTTCCTTACACTGTCACGGTTTTATTTCTTATTTTATTTATTTATTTTCATTCCTTATTTAAATCTTTTAAATTCTTATTGTCTTCTTTTGTTTTTACATCTGATACCTTTTATATTTCATGTAAAGTAAATCGCCTGGTTGTTGAAATGTGCAACTCAATCAGGATGTAATCAGGATGTAATCAGGATTCTATGAGCATCCACACTGACACACACATTCTCACACAGCTGAGCGGCACCTGTTTTAAATGTGGTCGGCCTTGGTCTTTGCTGAGGAGGATGAGGATGAAGATGAGTCTGTTTATCCGGTTCGCTCTGTACCATCTCTAGAAGTTTGTGCCTCCTCTCCTCCTCCTCCGTTAAATGACCATCTTCTGTGGTCAGCTTAGAGTCTCTCTCCCTCCCCTGATTGGCCGGCTCAGCCCCGGCCGAGTCCCCGCTGTTGGCCGAGCCACTCTCCTCCCTCTCGCTCCCTCCTTTTTGACTGACTGTTTCAGTCTCAGTCTGTTTTGTGACCTGTGTAATTATTTGGCTGGTCACTGAGTCTCTCTGATTGGTGGTTAGAGGAAGGGTGGGGTTTTGTTCTGATGCGGGTGGGAGTGTCGGGCTGACGGGGGGCGAGGCGCTGTCGGACTGAGGAGCGTTGAGTCGATGCTGCGTCCTCAGCTCTGGGTCCCCGGCCCCTCCGCGGTTGTACGGCTGTGGATAATGTGGCTGATGATGATGCAGATATTGCTGCTGATGCTGTTGTCTCTGCTGATGCTGTAACACCTGTTGCTGCCTCTGGGCGTGATCCGGATGATGCCCTTCAGTGTTCGAGGCCACGCTGCCCTCCTCCCTGCTCCCCTCGAACCCACTCCCGAGCCCGACCTGCTGCGTACTTCCCATGACGCTATGCTCTGCCCTCGCCTCTGACGGCCAGCTGCTGGCGGATCCCAGCACCCCGGCGATCGGCTGGTGCGCGGGCCCCTGGTGCACCCTGGGCTGTGTCCAGTGCACCAGCTGGGTGTAGCTGCCCTGCTGCCACTGCCTGGCCACCGGCTCGCGCTCCTCGGAATGGTAGCGCTGCTGGTTGTGCTTCAGGTCGTCGTGGCGATGGAGGTCAGCCTTGGAGGCGTGACTCTTGGGTGGAGCAGGGTGGACAGATCGTGGAACGGGCAGGGGAAGGTGGGAGGAGGAGGCAGGCTGCTGTGGTGGAGGCGGAGGGGGGTTGGGGTTGCTCTGAACGGGGGAGTTAGCGACGGGAAGGGACGAGGAGGACGAAGAGGATGAAGAGGACGAAGAGGACGAGGAAGATGTGGCAGGTTGGCATCTGCAGCTGACGTGGTCCTCCACTGATATCATAGCGTAGGTGTAGTGAGGTTGACTCTTGATGACCTGGATCTTTAGCACCTGGAGAAGAGAAAGGAAACATTAGAGAAATAAATATTCAACAGAATAAACCATTAGTGAGAATCAAGACACGAGAGGGAAATCTAACTCAGAAACAAAGCTCTAGAAAACCAGTCAGACTTTTTGTTTTACATAACAGAACAAAATGTAGCTGCATGTGCGATATAACATATTATGAAAACATGCAGCGAAGACATCTGATTGGTTGTTTCGCAACAAGCTAATAATTAAATTAAATCAACTGTGGCAGTGGCAAGTGAAAGAGAAATGTCAATTTACCTTTTCTCAAAGTTATATCACGAGTGTAATCTGATTCTGCATTTTAACTTGTAATGTTTACACATACCTTCAGGTATCTGCTGGAGGTGACGGTGGGGATGCACTGCAGGTGCCTCGCGTTGCAGCAGCCCGAACATCTCTGCACCTCCACGCACGGCGGCCACAGGATGAAGTCGGCGTTGCGGCGGTCGAGCATGGACCTGGTCACCTCCATCACCTCTGTCCGAACTTTACAGTTCGCCAGCTGCGCCTGCTGCGCCTCCACTGTGCAGGGTCAGAGAGGGAGAAACATTAGAGCATAAACCCAGCAGGACGGGCAAAAGACTGATGAGAGACGGACGGAAGAAAGAGAAGGATTCAAAAAGACATATAAACAGGAAGGGACACAAATAGATGTGGAAACCTACCAAGACTTCTGGAGTATCTGCCGTGGGTGTGGTTTGTGAGAAGGTCGTGCTCATCCTCTTCCTCTTCTGCAGAAAAAGACGAGGGAGGGCGGGAGAGGAGAATGAGACAAAAACACAATTAGCGAGTTGATAAAATCAACTTAGGATTTTCCAACGTCTCCGTGTAAAGCACTTTCACGAGTGACGTTAGAAGTCTTTCAGCCATGTGAGGCCTTTCCAGCAGCTTTCAGCCAAGCTCATTGTTCACTGCGCACAGGAAGACATTTCTTTCTGCCCCTGCTAAAACAATTAGGCTATTTTCTGCCACAATTTGTCTCGCTGCCGTCAAGAATACTGTTGAGGAGAGATAGGAGTTGTTAAATATAACTCATGTGTGGTTCTGCAAATGTGTGCGTGTGTTTGAACATGCCGTCATTTCATACTGTTGCCCCCCGGTGCTAATTATAACCCAGGTGTGGATTGCCTTTGGTCACTGTGTGTGCATGTGGGCGTGCATGTGTGTTCTGAAGTGTGTGTGTGTGTGTGTGTGTGTGTAGGTGGTATTTGGTTGCCTGTTAGCCCTAATTAACTGCCCGCTGCAGAAAGAGAACAGTTTGTTATTGTTCTCAGGAACAGCTTCTTTTTCCGATCTGTGCTCACAGGATTATAAGGTTGTGTTTTTATTTGCACGGCTAAAGTCTGCATGCTAATATACCAACGCTGAGCAGGTTTAACTATATTCTTAGTGTTCGGCAGCTTGATTTAGCGTGTTGTCATGCTCGCTGTTGCTAATTACAACAAAACACAGCAGAGTCAGATGTTAACATCATTAGCTTTGAAAGAATTTAGTCATAAATCTAAACAGAGGAGACACTTGAGAATTGTTTTCCCACTCTGGGCTCCATGAATATCTTTAACAAATATCAATCCATCCCATATTAGTGTTTTGAAAAAGTGTTGGACTGACTGACGCTACTACGACTAAACCCACTGATTTGAGAACTGATGGTTTGAAATCTCCGGTTTGGCATTTTGTCCTGCGCCATCGCGTTTTGAAACCAGAAGTAGCCATATTTGGGGGAGCGGGGGGTGGAGCTTGATGACTTTACACGCCCACTTACACCTGCGACCTGCGCCCATTGGACAGTACTAGCTGTGACCTCTGCTGGTCCTTGGAGAGAATGCAGGTTTCAGGCATTTATCCGCATCGGCTTCACTTTCTACGTCCAGTTTTTATACAAAGTCAATGCTAAAAAACACACAATTTAACATGACGAGCGACACATTTGGAACCGCAACAGAAGGGGAAGGAAAGAACGAGATCTTTTGAAAGTGAAACGTTCTAGTTTTGCCGAAACTTCAGGCTTCGGTTTCAAAATGATCCCAGATACAAAGAGTTGGAGTCATTTCCCCGTGCCTCCCTCCCTCTGTTGGTTCCTCTCCACGGTGGCTGTTATGTCACCGTGTTATTTATGCATTAAAGGAATGATCAAACGACAATCCATTAATATATGTATGTGTGACTTGGTTTCTCAGAGGGATAAGTTTATAATGAATCTTTTAATCAGCTGCGTGGGCATGTGTCTGACTGTGTGCACAAGTTTGTTTGGACTCTGTTTGGGGTCGGAGATGTAGGGCGTGTGTGTGTGTGTGTGTGTGTGTGTGTGTGTCACACAGACACATCTATATTTCAGGACTGAGAGAGGAATCCAGTGCCCTTGTGCATTGTGAACAATGCAGTGACCTTGTGCTGTGAAGTTTCTCTCTGTCTCAGTTTGTCTGACGCTCACCAAGGTCACAGCCTCTCTCTCTCTCTCTCTCTCTCTCTCTCTCTCTCTCTCTCTCTCTCTCTCTCTCTCTCTCTCTCTCTCTCTCTCTCTCTAACTCTCTCTCACACACACAAACACACACAGACACACAACACACACACATCGAGCTGGTTCATCAGTCTTGCTGCTGTCTTGGGTAAATATTGCTTTAACATGGTGCTTGGCATGATACTCTCTTACTGCATTCCTATGTCTTCAGGCCTCACACAGATTCACCTCCTCCACGTCTATGTAATTAGTGTGTGTGTGTGTGTGTGTGTGTGTGTGTGTGTGTGTGTGTAGTACCTATTGCATTGGCCTCCTGCAGCAGCAGCACTTTCAGCTCGTCTACAGAGGAGATGGGAGAATTCCTCACCAGGTCGACCAGCGACGGAGGGAGAGGATCGCCCTGTGGAGACAGACACTGCTTTAATCTTTACAAACAACAACGATACATTGAACCTGGTGAACCTCGTCCCAAAAGCTGAATACAAACATGCATTTCACCAAATAATTCATAATTCATAATGAGGCAACAAGACCTGTCCAACGTCAACTTTCCCCCGACACTAGATAAGATAACCAGTGAGGCTGACGCCCTCGATATCTCATAGTTCTCGTGCAGTCATTAGTTGCAAAATGAAGCAATCAAGTGATTCCTCTCGACTTTGAACGTCCAAAAAATACAACAAACTGAATGATATGTTGCAGGTTTTCTCAATTCAGATGAAGCCACTGAGGAAAAGCAATATACACAATAATAAAATACACACAATTAAAAAAACTACATGATGGCGACGACTTTGTCCTTCAGATGGTCCCGCCCCTGAACTCTGACATTAATATCTGTTATTATTTCCCACAGAGGCTGGGGGGGGGGGGGGGGGGGATTCTTCCTCTGAGGGCTTTTCAAAGTGTGTTTTTCTAATTTTGTCATTTAATTTAATACTGAGTCCGAAGCATTAAGAGGATTGAAATGAACTGAGAGAGAGAGAGAGAGAGAGAGAGAGGGTGGGGGGGGGGGGGGGCATCTCAGACCTCCATCTCAACTCCTGCTCCACTTTTGTTTCCTCCTGCAGAGGAAATGATGCTTGTGACAGTGAGTGTTGCTGCTGTTGTCACTCTCTCCTCGTCTGTTTACCCTCAAACGTAAGACAGGAAACTCGCCTCTCTCACCCCGTCTCTCTCTCTCTCTCTCTCTCTCTCTCTCTCTCTCTCTCTCTCTCTCTCTCTCTCTCACACACTTTCTCTCTGCATCTCGTCCATTTCTGTTCCATCACTAAGCATCAAGAACAACGTGTAAACAAAAAGTGCTCCTATTCAACCGACTTATGCAAGTTGTGTATTTTCAAACGGGTAAAAGATAAGGGGCCGTGACACTTAATGAACTTTTAATGAATGCCACTGCAGGAATTCATTACGGATTCAGTCCGGCTGTTTCTTAAGGAGACTCCTGCGGTTTCTGCGTGGAGATCAAAAGCAGTGCACTCAGTGTTCTGTGTCACATTCTGCTTTGCTTGGCCGTAAGTCGATCTTATCTCGGAGCAGTTGCAACAGGACTCGATACAGTCACATGCCAGAAAGATGCCAAAACAAATTAAGGAGTGTGAAGAGTATGAGGAGGAAATATTTTGGAAGAGAAAAGTAGAAAAGACTCTCGTCCTCCCGCATGATACAAAATGTATGAGTCAAGATATTAAGTGTTTATAGAAGCTAATAAGTAAACATGTTTAATGATGAAGGCAGAACTCAGACATGAGGATTAAAAGGTCTGAATCTCAGTAAGTCGGAAGGTTTATCCATGAAAGTGCAGAATCATTTGAATACTGTTTAATCAAAGTTGAACATAAATGATTTATTATATTATGTGATGTTTTATTTATGAATGAAAATGTTCTTATACTGTGTTTGCTTCTGTTAATTCTAATTCCATTAAAATGATCCGGATCATGATGAGTCTTTCACTTCCTGCCTTCGTTAAAGCTTTCTGTCGAAGCTTTGGTTCAACAAATCAAAAGTTTATGTTTGTGTTCAACCTCATTCAACAGAAGGAACTTTCAAATGAACCCAAACAAAACTATAACTTTAATCCAACTCTGGGGTTAGATTCAGGGTTTTTATTTCATTTATATTGTGAAACAGGACATTTTCAAACCTTCTCCTTGATTTCCCAGCGAATCACTACTTGATTTGAAAGTTTAAGGGACTGATATTTATGATGGTGTGCAATTTGATGCAGATCCAAATGTAAATCTGGTTCTAGTTGATCTAAATGTGGTTTCATAAGGTTTGTTTGGGTATTTCATCTCAGTGTCAGGGGGTGTAGCTCAGTGGTGGAGCATTTGACTGCAGATCAAGAGGTCCTCAGTTCAAATCTGGGCGCCCCCTGCGGTTATCTTTCACTTTGAGCACAAAAAATGAATGTGAACCATTTTTGGGAATTTATAATTCATGAATGTGGATGAAAAGAATTCCTCTCTCTCTCTCTCCGTCTCTCTCGGGGCGGCGGCTCAGGACACCTGGACGACTTTCACGAGCCACTGGCTGACCTAGTTAAGCAAACACACACACACACACACACACACACACACACAATCACTCACCCCATCTTTTCCACTTCTCACACGGATGCTTAACCACTTAACTGTCCACCCAGTTTGTCCAGACAGCCACACACACACACACACACACACACACACACACACACACACACACACACACACACACACACACACACACACACATGCAGGGGCAGTTTTCACTCTGCAACAAACCATCATTACAGCCCCAGTGTTGATTGCAAACACACAACACACACATACAAATTGGAGAGTGGGACACACAGTTCCCCACAAGGACAAACAACAAACCACTGGTTAAAAAAAGAGCAGCGATCAAACAACACGCTAATAATAGTGGTTTGAGCAGAAGAGCTAAATTAACCACAATGACTCTGACACTTGGTTCCTTGTTTGCCATGTAACACACACATGTACACACACACACACAGAGAAACAGGCCTGCGGATGTTTGTGGTGAGTGAGAAGCCTGTGGACTCAACGTTTCTCATATCGCGCACTGCGTGAGTGTGTGTCGCTGAACTGTCGGGTGGAGAAGGCTGTCTGCTAACATGACATGATCTACAAGCAGGTCGCACACACACACACACACACACACACTCATGAAAACACACACTGCATGGGGCCTCGGACGAAGCCTGGAAGGCAAAGAGTTTGTATGGAATGTTTGAGGAGAAAGGTGAAGTGTAATGGAATGTAATTATGGGGCCAGCTGACTGCTCACAAGCACACACACACACTCAGACACACACACACACACACACACACACACACACAGTGGTATAGTCAGAGGCAACGTGATAAAAAGTAAACACACACAAAAACACAGAATCCAAGTGTGTGATGAGTGACTCACAATCACACCACGCTGTCACAGCACATCAGAGGCGTGGCAGATGGCCAACGAAATGTCACATAAACTTGATACTCACACACACACAAACACACACGAATATACAGATGTGGGTGCACACAAACCAGCAAAACAGCTAGACGAGATAAACATCTCCCCTTCAACAGCAGAAGAGATGATGGATGGAAGGATGAGCGAGGAAGAGGAAGATGGAATAAATGAAACTAGGGAAAGAGGAGAAGGAGGAGGAACGATTGTCTTTGAGTGAAGGCAGTAAACTCCTCCAGCCGCTCAGTCCTGTGTCTCAGAATCATCGACTGTTTATAAAGATGGACGACATGAGAGCCGCCCGAGAGTGACGCCCAATCGTTCATTACACAAACAGCCAAAACAGGTAAATGAACACCAGCCATTTTGAGTTAATAGTTAGCTTCACACACAAGCTGCCAACTTTGGCTTCAAGGTAAAGGCCCTCAGGTGCAGGAAGTCAGACTGGAAGCAATGAGGCGTCACTGGGGGGCTTTTATTGTGAAGCAGCCACAGGCACATAACACTGAGGTGTCAGAGTTTGCTTCGAGTGCTGTCACGGAAACTTCATTAAAGTTTATAGACTAAATTTAGTTCTTTTAGTCGAATAGAACAGAATCTGTTATTAGGGAAAGTTGACAGTAAGTTGGAAGTTATATTGATTGCAGCAAACTAATAATCTCAGTCTGTGTGTGCGTCACATTTCTCAGGAACCGCTCATCTTCTCGGCGTCGCGCTTGTCATGTGTGTCGCCAAGGGCCCGAGGGAAGTGCAGTTTGGAATTTGCTGAACGTGAGTGACATTCACGACAACGGTAACGACAACAGATTCCCCAGTTGAGGGAGTGGAGCTTCACTCGTCTTCCATCATAAAAAGATCCTAACGAAAATGTCGTAACTGTTTCCGCAAATCTACACTTTCAACTTTTTTATTCACTACTTTTATTCCTCTTACAGAAACTATAGAAAAGACTCTCCACTAATGCTGCACCACACGGGGCTTACAAACAAATACTCTTATGTGCCACTGCGCTTTTCTATCTGACACACATGCACGCACACAGAGGCATAACCCCCCCACTGCACACACACACACACACAAACACAAGCACATATGTCCACTAACACATGACACAGCTACACTTGGCCAGGCACCCAGATGTGCACACACACACACACACAAATACACACACAGCTACACAGCACACAACGTCCGTGAAATCCCCGGCAGATTAGTTGCTGTTCTTATGTAAAATGGATCAAGCAAGGCAGCAGCAAATCATCCCGGCTCGCTCGCAGAGACAACCGCCTGACAGCAACCTGTTCAAAACCCACCAATCAGTGTGTGGGTGTGTGTGTGTGGCTGTGTGTGGTGTGTGTCCTTGTGAGTGTGTGTCGAAGCAGCAGTTGTGATTCGGACGACAGATGATGAACATTTTGAGGTCTGAGCGGGTGAGTGAGGGCTGTTGTGTGTTTGACTCCACTTCTGTTTAATGGATTTAAAAATGAACCGTAACAGCTCTCAATGTGTGTGTGTGTGTGTGTGTGTGTGTGTGTGTGTGTGTGTGTGTGTGTTAAAGAGCATATTGTATAAGCAACACACTTTGACTGGATTACTCGCTGACACAGCAGCTGCACAGTGAATAGAAAATTATCTTTCAGTTGTAAATTCTGATGATTTCTGTGTGTGTCTGTGTGTCTGTGTGTGTGTGTGTGTGTGTGTGTGTGTCTGTGCATGTGTGTGTGTTTGTGTGTTTGTGTGTCCTGGCTTGCGTGCATGTGTATTTATTTTCCACAGTATTTTCCAAAGACATATCCATTTGTTCCATCACAGGACTAAACATTGTGACCAGATGAGGATTAAAGAGTCACACACACACACACACACACACACACACACACACACACAGAGTTCAGAATCTGTGACTCACACATTGACCTGATGCCGTCTCTCTCTCGGGTCACATGTCAGGTCAGTGTTGGTTTGAATAGAAAAAGTTGTCAGATCTTCGCAGTGTTACCTTAAGCTGCAGCTGATCTCCTCACGCACACAAGTCATCGGAGGTGCTAATAGTTTCCGTGATTATCCTGCAGACTACAGGACGACCGGTCAAGTCCAATAACAGCCATTTTCACACCCGGCTGCCTAATGCCCCTTGTGCAAGGCACTGAGCCTCTCTGGCAGCAGCTCAGAGGGAAATGTGAACTGTGGACTGTGTGAATTGTAATTTTCTGAAAGTCAAGAATTGCTGCTGATGTACAAAAATGTAACTGAAATATCTTGGATGAAGGTGCAGCCATCTTGCACTTCTGACGTCATTTGAAGTCAGAGTCTGAGCAAGTCAGTCTCAGCTGTCAATCAAGATGTTTAATCAAATAACTAATTAAAACCAAAGTTATCAGAAACATTTTGATGCGAACTACCTAACAAGACAGAAACCGTCTGAGAAAAATGCATTAAAGTTTATTTAGTTTGTTCCGTGTCCCACCTGCTAACTTGGAGGAGGCGGTGTTCGTGACCTATACTGCAGCCAGCCACCAGGGGGTGAGAATCCTACATAAGTGATAAGAAACGCACGTGTGACAAAGTTCAACGTGCCGAGACCTCGACTTTCTCCACATCTGTCCCCTCACAACAGCGGATATTTGTTTCTTTTCAACTAACAATAAGACGTTTTCCAAACCATAACAAAGTAGCTTTAGTAGCCGAAACCTTACGAGACCGAAGAGGTGACACATCAAAAATTGCTCACATGGGCAGTTGATTGCTACAGAACAAGTCATCACTGGCTTCACAGAGGTCACCTGGCAGGGCACATGATCTATTAGTGTTCTTCTACGTCCTCTCCTGAGAAATAACTTGAGGGGCACTCGGAGAGAGCGTATCTCCGCCAAGGCCCCAAAAGATCCCAGTCGTCAAGATCGATGAATAATTATCTGAGAAAAACGCAATCTCACAATATTAAAGTAAGTAATAGAAACATTCCTGGATCTGCACCAGATTTTAACGGGTTCCTATCTGACTTACACCGCATCCATCCTCCAAGTTTCACAGTAATCCATCCAGTAGTTTTTGCGTAATCTTGCAAACCAACAGACAAACGAACGTAGATGAAAACCTCCCCGGTGAGTTAATAATGAAGATGAGTAATAATCACTGGCACAGAGAAAAACTAATGGATGAACACTTCAAATCCATTCATGTAGTTTGTTAAATGTCTGATATCTCCCGTAGACATATAAAACTCCAGCTGGTATGAATGTGCAGAGAAACGTGTGTCTGCTGCGAACATGAGGCTTAATAAGACACAGTCACTGCACTGGAAAAATAACTGAGAGAGAAACGATTTCATCAGCAGAGTGACAGCAAGGACCTTGATGCTGTGGTGCGACAGTGAAAACAGCAGCTGGGCTGATGGGTAGATTTTAGCTCCTGCTGCTGTCGGCCCAAAGCCAAGGCCCTGCCTCACCCTCTCTCTCCCCTCTCTCCCCCTTCTCTCTCTCTCTCTCTCTCTATGACACTGTGACTCTTCCTTGCAACACTCTGGGAGAATCACGACCACGCAACATAAAAAAAAAGGAACCATGGACAGAAACAGGCGCAGCACAGGATGGAAAAGGTTCAGAGGCTCAGAAAGGTGCAGACGAACTGTAGAACACATCCCCTGCACAGGTGGTAGCATCAGCTGCAGAGATTCCTCAGGAGGACTGAGTACTATCAGAGAGAGAAACTGGTCTCAGGGAAGGAAACGTCTTTCAACAGCATTCAGCCCATCCAGGGGATTTAGTTGGTAAAGGGCCCAAAATAAAGTCTAAGGGACAGAGGTGGAGCAGTGGAGGTAAACCCAGCCTGTCAATCAATTCAAAAAGACTTGTGTTACCTTTGAGGATAAAGTTTGTTCTGATATCTAACTCTTCCTGTTGGTGGTTGGCTCCCTAATAGCAGTGGCTCTCAAATGGGGGAAGTTGTGAAAAGTTTCCAGATTCGTGAGTTAAAATCATCATGATGTTATTCTGACATGTTGTTTAACTCATGTCCAATATCTTTATCAGACATTTCTCTTAGTGTTCTTTCATATGAGTAAGTAGAACAACTACACCACTGATGGCTCCACCTTTAAATCCATTGTTCACTGACAGGTCAACACATTTCAATCCACGGTTCTTCCCACCGGTCATGCATCTACCGGCAGCTCGCGGTCTTACCTCAGCGCTGCCGAGCCTCAGACGCGCCGCTGACAGCGCGCTCAGCAGCAGCAGCAGGACCCAGGACTTCATGTCGCCGGCATTTAGCACGTCGGCGTCCAATCCCCCGGCTGCACCGAGCCTCGTCCCGGTGCCGTGCGCTGGCCGCTCGTGCCTGTGCGAGACGCGCACAGGCAATGTGCCACTGCCTTTAAGCGCAAAAACAAATGTTTGCTCACGGTGAGTCACACGCAGGCGAGACGTCTGACTTTGTCCATACCCAAAAACTAACAAGCAGAGACGTCACGGGAGCTGCGGGACAGGTGCGTGAATGCGAGCTGTTGTGTTTGAGGGGATCTACAGCGACGCAGCTCCAGTTATATCAGTGCAGTGTGATGAGGAGTCCGCGTTATGATCCCCAAAGAAAAAGAATGTCACCAAATGTGGGATTTCTAGAAACCCGTGCGCTAGAACGCGTAAAGGTGCCAGATGCGTCCACGTCAAAGTCAAAACTCCAGATAAACGTGTCAGGCTCCCGTTTCAAAATCGCACTTCAGTGTAAAAATAAAAATAAATAATGTAGCATGAGTAAAGAACCCACAACTCCAGAGGTCCGTGCGTAAAAGTTGGAGAAGCGCGTCGTGCGTAATTCTCTGGACGCTCCGCGGCAAAAAGAGTCAGATTCTTCTCATCCCAGGATTCACTTGGCTGCTCGTTGCATCTGCTCTGATCTAAATGTCTCTCTCGTCGTTATCAGCCTCCTGCATTTCTCACACTTCGCCTCCGCCCCCCCGTGGATCTGCTGCCTCTCCCGCTGCGGCTGCGCTCTCCGGATCCGGTTGTTCTCGCCTCTTGCGCGTCTCCTCTCTGGTCGCTGTTCAGGCGGCGGAGCAGCTTTTCCGAATAGAAGCAAGTTTTCACCATCAAGTCACACAGAGAAACTCGGGAGCACACCGGAAACCCAGACGATTTGGCTTTCAAAATAAGAGGGTCGTTTGGGATCGCGTGGGAATTTAATGATTTCAAAGCAAACATCCAGCAGAGGAAAGAATAAGGAAAACTAATCATTAAAATAACAAATAATTACATACGATGGAGTACTGCAAAGTACATATCGCACAGATCATACATACAATTTACAGATTACCATCAAAGGTATTTACTACAGGAAGTAAAAAGTATAGGTAACTTTATTACTAAGATGAATTCCTCCTCGGATCTATTAATGATTAATGTTGGTGTTCGTGTAGTATTTGTCTTTCAGTTATGTTACTGACTGACAGGAGATAGAAGGTTTTATTTTGAAAGTATCTCACTGGAAGTAGGAGTCCTCAGGTGCCAGACTTGACCGTGGTCTTCAACCCTGCACCAGGGGCCTCGGTCCTCTCCTCTGGAGGGCAGGACTTACCACCTCCTTATTAGGAGCAGGGAGACCTGGGGGCCCATGGGTGCTCTTAAAGGGGAAGTTAGGACACATGATATCAGGGCATTAATTCCTATCTGCAATATGATAACTTTGATGTTGTGATGCTTATTTTGTTTCTATTAATTATGTATTGTGTTGTTATCTCAAGTGAATATAATAAAAATAAAAGAACAATTCACCACAGAAAGTGATGATATAAACAACAAAGTGATGATCAGTTTTATTATGTTTTATAATTTATGAATCATTTATTGAACCAGGAAGTTCCCACTGAGTGTCTCTTCTGCCAGGGAGTCCAGGTCAAGTTGGGTAGCAGTGAAACAAAAAATGCTGAAACACGACAAACGACAAAACAGACTCAAACACAGCAACCTTTGACATTTGGCCTTTGACCCCCAAATTATAATCAGTTCGTCTTTGAGAGAAAATTGCTCCGCAGCTAAAACCATAAAAGTTAATGATCTTAGACTTTAAAGAAGATGTGGAGCTCAGATAATTCTTTAGTACAACATTGTATTCATAATATCTGGTAAACACGTCTCATAAATTAGCAAAGAAAAGTGAAAACAGCTCTCTGATAAACATGGACATACGTTTTTTATCTCCTCTGCTCTGTACAGGTTTGTGTCCTCAGTGTGTTTTGTCCGTGTTGCGCTGAGAAGATCGTTGACCAGGAGACAGGTCTGTGCACATTTCCAGGGGAGACGGGCTCTGTTTTCCAGGAAGCTGTGAGTTTCATTTTGGGGTCACGGCTGGATGGATCGCTGTGGAAGTCAGGGGTCCCGCTGGATTCTTCCTCCCTGCAGAGGGAAGACAGAGGAAACAGGCATCCCAGGACAGCTATTCCTGGACTACACACACACACACACACACACACACACACACACACACACACGTATATATGTAATGTAACTGTGCACAGGGTGATTGACAGACTGTGGGGACACACTGCTCCTGCACACTGACGACTCATCTCAATTATGACCGCAGTGACCGCAGTGTAAATGTACAGTGTGTGTGTGTGTGTGTGAGGGACAATTTGGATGTGTATCAGGTTTACAGTGGTGCATGCTCTCAGTTCACAGTGTTGATGGAATTCCCAGTGTGTGTTTGAGCAGGTGAAATAATGCAGAACATGTACGCAGCTTGCACAGGTGTCACTGGGAGCCAATTCAAAACTGGAAATATATATATATATGTTCTGATGTAAAAATATGATCATTTTCCTTAAAATGTTAAAATGTTATGCAGACTTTGTTTTTTAGCTTTTAATTTTTTTCTCATGAGAAAATGTTATTTACTTATCTACTGAAGTTTCGCTCAAGTGGCCACACAATGACAAATCTTAAGCTTTTGTAATTCAAGTTTATTTATAAAGCACATTTAAAACAACCAGCATTGACGAAAGTACTGAAAAATAAACTGAAACAAAGAAAAGTACAAGAATCAAATAAAGTCTATCAAAATTAATACAATAAAAGGCTGCAAAGTTAACAAAAAAGACAATTAAAGTCTCAAAAGCCTGAGAAAACATGTGAGTCTTCAGTTTCACCTCATCAAGCATAAGACAGGAGACACTCACCAGAGACAGAATGAATGACTGAGGGTGTTTCTACACCAAACTTCATGTGTTTGTTCTATTGTTTATTTGTTAGTTTTGGTTTCACGTTGTAATTTAGGGAGCGCACTAAAGAATCCTGTGTGACATACGTCCATCCTGTCGTCTGCTTGTACTTGACATTGATTGATTTGTCGACATCGGTTTGCCTCTTGAAAACGTTCTGCTCTGACGCACAATCAAAGGAAGGATTCATGAAACGTGACTGAACCGTGATGTCTCGCTGGTGGGAAGTGAAAACTCTTCATTCATCTGTGACCGAAACGCTTCCCCTGAATGAAAAGTGGTGGATGAATAAACGAGCAGGTCTGTTGGACGTGTTTGTGTGACTGTGTCTAACGTGTGTGTGTGTGTGTCCAGACACGTTTAATGACTCGTTAAGATGGAGCAAAGATAACGATTCTACTGGGATCCAGACTCTGAGTTCAGACAAACTGTTTCCCTCTGACTAGACTGAAGCAATTCAATCATCAGACGGTGGGAGTTGGTTAAAAGACGAGTTGAGTGAGTTAAAGTCGGACCATCTGTCTGTCAGATCCTCTGAAGGCCGCGTCTTTCCACTCGTATTAATTCCACGTGTTTGATATCTGATGTCTCCTCTCCTCCCACATCCCTGCTTCCCTTTTAACAACCTCACTGAGCGTGTGCTTCCGTGTGAGAGTGTTAATTAACTTCCTGTCAAATATCCCGACCTAATTAATGACTTTCCCCCCCCTCTCCTGTCCTGTTGCCAACGTCCTGTGTCACCGCAGCCTGTTGCAGGATGAGGCGAGCAGCCGGCAGAGTTCAAACACGGGTCACACACACGGCGACGCACAACCTCCACACAACTGTTTGTCTGGATCCTAGCTGTATCTTCTCTGTGAGACAAATCCCTCAGGATCAATGAGTGAACATTGCTGTTTGTCTGTTTGTCAAAAGCTACTGAACCGATTTCCATGAAGTTATGTGGAGGTGTGGGATGTAGTGATGTCTAAATATAATAAATAAAGAGGAATATGGGGACCTGTGTCATACTGCATGTGATTTATGACACAAGCAATCTTTAAAAATGAAAAAAGTTGTTTTTCCAATTGATTTTAACAAAGCAAAACATCAGGAACACTTCACTTTAGAATTGCTCATAATCTCAATGATCTATCATTTCTATAAAAGAACGTACAACATTCTGATGAGATAAAACTTAATTTTCTTTACATGCACGTTTTATTATGGTTTGTAGGGACATTTTTATTCTGTCTCTTTGTTTTAAATTACCCGTGACCATACAAATCCATTCACATTTTAAATTTGCATTGTTTTAGTTTAAAAAACGCTTCATGTGATGAAGTTTCTTTCGACCAATAAGACGTTTTCAAGTCGGTCTCTGCTGCCATCACAGAGACAAGTACTGGATTGAACCTGTTTTGTATTTGTCTCATTCGTGTCTGGAATCGGAAGCAGAATTCAGACGAACACAGTTTTTTAGCTGAAACCCAGACTAATGAAATTCTTTGACGATTACAGACGCAACATGCAGACACACACAGAACAGTGTCTGGGAGACAGTTGACCTTTACAGTGGAAGGGTCATAAATTCAACAAGAAGAATTGTATGGACGCTGGAAGAAGAAGACATAAATCTATTCATAATGTCCTCCACAAATTAATGGAACAAAGTTGTGAAAGTGAAGTTTTCCCTCAACTACGTCACTGTAAGATTCAAAGTTACAGATGTTTATTGTCAAACCAGTTATATGTTAGTATACATGAAAAAACAGGGTGAAAACTTATCCTGGTCTGAGTTTCCACTAATTTCAATGGATTCCGAGACAAAGGATTTAGAACTTTATTGTTTTTACAATCACTGGAAGTTAAGGGTCATGTCTACGACTTTAAATAATGTCATGTTGGCCCACATGAATGATAGCCAAAGGGGGCACCCAGATTTGAACTGAGGACCTCTTGATCTGCAGTCAAATGCTCTACCACTGAGCTATACCCCCTGTTCATGGACACGCTTTCTGTAACACATCAGCATAGCTCAGTATTTCTTCTCGGTAACAACAGGCAACAAAATTAAGTTTTTTCTTTGTAATGAACACATAATTGTTGAGTTTGAACTGAGGTGGATAACCACAGTAACATTGTTTCTGGTCCCCATGACACTTTCTTCTGTTGTGTGTTTGCAATTCCTGCTTCTGACATGTTGGTTTCCGGCACAGTCCCAACAGTAACACAACGGGAAAAGAGTGAATTACCCAATTTTTGCAGGTTTACCAGTATTTGAAATGATCATGTATTTCTGCATGTAATAGAGATGTAAAGCAAATAATATAGAGGGGGCACCCAGATTTGAACTGAGGACCTCTTGATCTGCAGTCAAATGCTCTACCACTGAGCTATACCCCCTTAGGTGGGAGGCACTGGTCTGTGCTGACATCTGACTCAACGATTATCATTGTTTTCATGGCTGTTAGTTCATTTTATTTGTTTGTCTGTGTGTTTGCAGGATTATACAAAATCTAATGTGCCAATCTTCTTTAAACATGGTGGAAGGATGGGAAATGGGCCAAGGAAGAACTCTACTGGAGCATAATTTACTCTGAACATTATCTCACATAAAGTACTTCAGAATTATTCCTTGGCATTTGTGACCACTCCTCACATAGATCTAATAAATACTTTAAATCTTAATGTTTGAGTGTTGGACGCTGTGTGTGTAGAGTCAAGCCAGAAAACTCAGGGTTCATCCTACCTGGTTCGATGGACAAAATGCTGAGAGTGTTGATGATGAACCTGAATCTTTGTTGTCTTTGTTTTTCAGAAAGTTAAACAGAAGCTTGTTCACATTCATTGAGCATCGTTGTAGGGGGCACCCAGATTTGAACTGAGGACCTCTTGATCTGCAGTCAAATGCTCTACCACTGAGCTATACCCCCTGTTCCTGAGCAGCCTCTCTGTAACACATAGCTCAGCAACTATGTGTTTTCTTTGTAAAGAACCCATAATTGTTGAGTTTGAACTGAGGTGGATAACCACAGTAACATTGTTTCTGGTCCCCATGACACTTTCTTCTGTTGTGTGCCTCTGACACGTTGGTTTCCAGCACAGTGATAACACACCAGGAGTGGAAATGGTAAAAGAGTTAATAACCTAATTTTTGCAGGTTTACCAGCGTTTGAAATTCTTATGTTTATCTGTTTATGTTTATATAGAGATGTGAAGCAAACAATATAGAGGGGGCACCCAGATTTGAACTGAGGACCGCTTGATCTGCAGTCAAATGCTCTACCACTGAGCTATACCCCCCATGTCTGTAGCTCTGTCACGAATAGATCATCATAAAGTACTTGGTCCCATAGCTCTGTACCAGTAAATAAAGTAAACATACATGTACATACTGCACAGTCTTTGTGTGTCTGCATGTTGTACAGACTGTGAGATCCAACAGTTAATGTGATCCTTGGGAAAATGAGTTTAACAGCTCCCTGAAGTACACACTGGAATAATCACAGTGGAACCATGAATACTTAAGTACAAGTTTTAAAAGATATGCTGCCAACTTATGAGTATGACTAATATCTGCTGGTGTTTCCCTTCCAGGTCTCGATTTAGACGCTACAGGCTCAGATTCCATTTTCAGCCTCATATTGTATTTGAACTGGGGTCAATCAAAAATTTAAGAGTGACCCGGAAAACCACGGCCGCCCATTGGCATTGTTTGTGGCTCTGTGAATCACCTCCGAGTTTCTTTCTCAACGAACGCTTTGAAGAGACGGCGAGCAAACAAGGGGGGGGGGGGGGCACCGAGTCGAGGGGAGGCGTGAGGGAGGAAGAGGGGGGGAGGATGCTGAGAGGGCGGAATGGCGGTGATGCTGTTTTGTGCTTTCCCAGCGTCAACAGCGGAGGAAGTGGAAGAGAGCAGCTAAATATACAAACAGCACAATGAGGCGGCGAGCGCGGAGCAGCTGTGGAACCCGGCTGTCACCAGGCTCCGTCAGCGTGAAGCACTGAGCACCACCGCTCATTTAAACAGGAAGAGATGAGTGAGAGCACACGCTGGTTTTCTGATACACCTCCACATCCAGCCTGTCAGCACACGACGCAAAATCACACCTCAGCCACAGTCAGGAAGACGTTAATTTACACAAGAACTACAGCACAGTCCATTACAACTACAGGGGGCACCCAGATTTGAACTGGGGACCTCTTGATCTGCAGTCAAATGCTCTACCACTGAGCTACACCCCCTGATGCTGATGAGAGTAAAACCAATGAAAAGCTCCCATCAGGCCCAACAATCCCTTCAAATTAAAACAGGCCTCATCAGTGGTATAGTTACATGTTTCAGGTATTTGCTAACATACAGTGGCTACACCCCAATAAAACCACATTTAAATCCACTATAACCAGAGTTTTTCTTTGGATCCACACAATGTTTCGCACACTCATTGATACCATCCCCCGAAATGTGTCTGATTTGTTTTAATTCCCTGTGAAATCAATGGAAATGTCAAAATATGCCGTATCTCACATTCTTAATGGAAAAGAAAAATAAATACTGGATTCACAACATAATTTCATGTTTTTCCTGATGGATGTAGCCTTGCACCATCAAGTTTTGTGGGAATCCACTCAGTTGTTTTTGTGTAATCATGCTCATAATCAAACCACAGGTATAACTTTATAGTAGGCAAAGTATTGGCCCAGATGAATCATAGCCAAAGGGGGCACTCAGATTTGAACTGAGGACCTCTTGATCTGCAGTCAAATGCTCTACCACTGAGCTATACCCCCTTGTGTTGGTCTGTGCTGACATCTGAGTATAAGATTATCATGGTTTTCAAGGCCCATTTTGTTTGTTTGTCTGTGTGTTTGCAGGATTATACAAAATCTACATAGCCAATTTTCTTTAAACATTGAGGAAGGCTGGGAAATGGGCCAAGGAAGAACTCTACAAGAGCATAATTTACTCTGATAATTATTTCACATAAACTACTATAAGGTCCAATAAATACTGTAAATCGTATTGTTTTAGTGTCAGACGCTGTGTTTAGAGGCAAGCTAGAAAACTTGGGGTTCATCCTACCTGGTTTAAATGGATAAAAAGCTCAGAGTGTTGATGAACCTGAATCTTTGTTGTCTGAGTTTTTCAGAAATGTAAACTGCATTTGTGTGACATACAAATGAAATTACAACCAGGGGGCACCCAGATTTGAACTGAGGACCTCTTGATCTGCAGTCAAATGCTCTACCACTGAGCTATACCCCCTGTTCATATTCAAAATTTCTGTAATACATCAGCATAGCTCAGTATTTCTTTCATCTTGGTAACAAAGATTATTTTCTTTGCACGTAATTGTTGAGTTTGAACTGAGGTGGATAACCACAGTAACATAGTTTCTGGTTCCCAAGACACTTTCTTCTGTTGTGTGTTTCAGACACGTTGGTTTCCAGCACGGTCATAACACACCAGGAGTGGCAACGGAAAAACAGTCAATTACCAGATTTTTGCAGGTTTACCAGCTTTTAAAATGCTTGTCTATCTGCAAATGTTGATGTAATAGAGATGTAAAGCAAACAATATAGAGGGGGCACCCAGATTTGAACTGAGGACCTCTTGATCTGCAGTCAAATGCTCTACCACTGAGCTATACCCCCTATGTCTGTAGCTCTGTCACTAAGAGATCACATCTTATGGCATGATAAAGTGATGAGTGAAATTTAGTAGCTGTACTCTTTTCATAAAAACATCTATCCCTCTTTATAAAGACAAACTCAGCTCTGTACCTGCAGACAAACAAACCAACCAACCGGATTGAAAATAAAATATCCTCGAGAAGCTAACAGCACAAGTGAACATTACTATCATTTGAATTGCAGAACTCTTAGTTGTAGGGGGCACCCAGATTTGAACTGGGGACCTCTTGATCTGCAGTCAAATGCTCTACCACTGAGCTATACCCCCTATGTCTGTAGCTCTGTCACTAAGAGATCACATCTTATGGTATAATAAAGTGATGAGTGACTATTAGTAGCTGTACTCTTTTCATAAAAACATCATATTAACCCTCTTTATACAAACAAACTCAGCTCTATACCTGCAGACAAACAAACCAACCAACCGGATTGAAAACAAAATGTCCTTTTCGAAGGTAAAGGCCCAGGAGGGGGAGAACATTACTATCTTTTGAACTGAGTACCTCTTACCTGTAGGGGGCACCCAGATTTGAACTGAGGACCTCTTGATCTGCAGTCAAATGCTCTACCACTGAGCTACACCCCCTCATAGGGGAAGTTATATCAATAATAGACCATCAAAATTTGATCGGGTTCAAAAGACTGATTGAAATCTGGGCGTGTGCTGACAACTCAGTCAGGTAAGCATGGGGAAGGAGTCAACTGCCTATTTTTGTAGGCATATACACATTTTAAAAAACATGTATGTGCCTACAGGTGACATACAAATGAAATTGCAACCAGGGGGCACCCAGATTTGAACTGGGGACCTCTTGATCTGCAGTCAAATGCTCTACCACTGAGCTATACCCCCTATACATCTGACATTGTCACTAGTAAATCACATTTTATTGTCTTTCACACCTGGGGAACATTGTGCGACAGCCTTTTCTTTCTCTGTACCATGCAACATGCAGCACAGGCAAGAAAGTGAAAACCTTTCAGTTGCCATTGAGTTTGAAAGGAGGAAAAACATGAGAGAAACAAGAAGGAAAGCTTGGCATAGGGTCAATTGACTTTCATAGTGGGATTACCCACTGTGGACATAAAGTACTTGTGTAACACATGGAGTGGAACTGTACAAAAATTTCTGTTGAGTGAATTAGAAGTGAATTACAAGCTGCAGGGGGCACTCAGATTTGAACTGAGGACCTCTTGATCTGCAGTCAAATGCTCTACCACTGAGCTATACCCCCTGTTCGTGTGCCACCTTTCTGTAATACATCAGCATAGCTCAGTATTTCTTTCATCTTGGTAACAAAGATTATTTTCTTTGCAGGTAATTGTTGAGTTTGAACTGAGGTGGATAACCACAGTAACATAGTTTCTGGTTCCCAAGACACTTTCTTCTGTTGTGTGTTTCAGACACGTTGGTTTTCAGCACGGTCATAACACACCAGGAGTGGCAACGGAAAAACAGTCAATTACCAGATTTTTGCAGGTTTACCAGCTTTTAAAATGCTTGTCTATCTGCAAATGTTGATGTAATAGAGATGTAAAGCAAACAATATAGAGGGGGCACCCAGATTTGAACTGAGGACCTCTTGATCTGCAGTCAAATGCTCTACCACTGAGCTATACCCCCTATGTCTGTAGCTCTGTCACTAAGAGATCACATCTTATGGCATGATAAAGTGATGAGTGAATATTAGTAGCTGTACTCTTTTCATAAAAACATCATATTAACCCTCTTTATAAAAACAAACTCAGCTCTGTACCTGCAGACAAACAAACCAGCCGTCGGGGTTGAACACAAAATGTCCTTTAGAAGATAAAGGCCCAGGAGGAGTGAACATTACTATCTTTTGAACTGAGGACCTCTTGATCTGCAGTCAAATGCTCTACCACTGAGCTACACCCCCTTAAAGCAACTAAATTTATCATTCACTTTAAATATGTCTGCTCATTTCTATGAGCTATAACAACTCTGGTATTGAAACAAGTTTTGGGAATGAAAGAAAACAATTTAAATTGACGATGTAAAGAAAACATTAAAAACTAAATATGATAATAAGAATGTAATGGTTGTTTTTTATTTCTCAGTACCAATACTGTATATGTGTGTGTGTGTTTGTCTGTGTGTGCGTATCTGTGTGTGTTTGACTTTTCACCACATTAAGTTTCTCGTAAAATGTGTTGTGAAAGAGTTAAAGGAGCTGTCACACATTGGTGGTTGAGTAACTACTACTCGCAAACCAGAACACCACTACCATCCCTCTGTTGTTGTTGTTGGTGTTCGTGTGCCACGAATCAATAAAGACTGAGTTTACCGAAACAGATCCGGTGCCAGTCATCATGTCACAACTCTACACACACTGAGATAAACAGAGCGGCAGGAGGAGCTGCAGGGGAAACGTGCAGCTCCTCCTGCTGCTCTGTTTGCATGGGGGAGTCACAGTGTGGTGTTAATGACCCTGAGTCTGGTTAATGAGGGGAAGCTTCACTGTTGTTGTATGAGGGTCAGAAAAACGTTTACTGAGACAAACAGAATCAGGGAAACATTTTTTTGTGTGTAACATCACAGTCAAGAGAAGTGTTAAATGTGTTAAAACTAAATAACAAATGTGTTTTTCTAGAGCCGGTTGCAACATGTTTAGTATTAACATGAACATAAACAGTGTTTGAGTTCACGGTGTCATATTTACAGGTGTAGCACTGTCCTCTCACACACACACACACACACACACTCACACACACGCTTTGATCTGAGCGGTGGTTTGTCAAATTAGTGGGAATTTCCACTTGTATCGCTGTTGGAGGTTTGCCTTCCTCCACCTTCCAAAAGAGAAAAAGTCCTCTGAAGCTTCGTGAGGTTTGCCCTCTGGGGTTGGAAGCCTCGCACACTCCTCCTCTTCCTCACTCCCTTTTTTCTTCCTCTTCCTCCCCCTCTCTCTCTCAGCCGCGCTCAATCCTCACATTGTTCATCGCCCTGTGATCCTTTCACATCCAGGCCACCAAGTCTTTTCCATAGGTCTTCTATAAGGTCTCGGTGTCACACATCAAAAAGCCCCTTCATGCCCTTTCCCAACACGTTGACTGTGTTGCTGACATGAGCCTATAGCAGGGGGCGGAGCGCAGCACCGTTTGATTCATAAATACAAAAAGCAGAAATACTAAAAAACAGACTAACAAAGCCTTCCTGTATTCCTGTCAGTTCAGTGAACGCAACATAAAAGTGTTGGGTACAGAGTGTTGAGGATTGAGGATTAAAAAAATTCTGCGATTTGAAAATAATGTTTAAATATTACAAGAATAAAGTTGTAATATTCTAAATAGATTTGTTTATTTGTTATGTAGTTAATACTGAGCAGTTTGTCAATAAATACATTAGTTACTAAGTAGAAAATAGTTTTCTGTGGCTACTTGGGGAAGGTGGGGAGCTCATGTTGTGTCTCAGCCCTGCGTGACACCGCTGAAGGACGGATTTGTCTCGTTTGACCAAGTTGTTTTGGCTAAAACCAGATTCTGATTAGCATCATCATCACCACCATCTGACGTCAGCCACCTCACCCCCCCCACCCCCTTCGTATTCAATGCAGAGAAATGTGAGAAAGACTCATTTTGTTGGTTTGGTGGAATATCAGTTTAAAATCGTTGCTTTAAGTTTGGTGGTTAACAAATGTTGTTTATGTTGATAACTATCAATATATATTTTCATATATATAAATGAATGATTGTAATAATGAACTCTCACACATTTCTTTAACTTTGATTGAACATTATTGAAATTCACAATGTGCTAAATTGATTGAACAAGTTTATATTTGATTATACAATTCCATGTCAAGTGACTGAATTGAATGAAATAGAGATTACGGAGAATTAATACACTTCTGGTTGGAAACAAGGCATAAGAGTATAAATGTATACTAATTGAACGTGGCCTGCAGAGGATGTTCAAGCGACCAATTAAAAGTTAAAAAGACGAGAAACATACAGAAATGAATGAGACTTTCTTTTCAGTGCCGAGCAGCGTTGATCTAAGTTGTTTGAAAATTCGAGCTGTGAAACGTTGACAGGAGTTTCTGTTGACAGCCTTGAGATGGAGAAGCACCTCCTTCACCGTGTCCCTCCACCGCTCTCGGGGGCAAATTCCCTGCTCTGGGTTGAAACTTTCCTTGAATCAGAATATGGCGAGGATACAACAAGATATTATATTTAATAAATTGACAGACTTCAGCTGCGGCAGTTCCTCCTTCTCAAGTGTATTAATGACGCTAAGTAGAGAGCAAACGTCGGCCAAGGCCCAACAGTTCCCCTTAAATTCAACCAGTCATAGAAATCAGTTCCCTAAATATTACTTTTCTTCTAGATCCATGAATCATTGGATCTTCCATCTCGAAATATATAAAAAGAAATTCGTCTTTCCATCAAGTTTCATACGAATCCATCCCTTAGTTATTACACAATCCTGCAAAGAAACAAGAAAAATGCAAATACGTGGCGGTAATAATTATACAATTAGAAAACCAGTTTTAAAACCACACATTTGATGATTAACCTCACATTAAATTTGGTGCTAAACTCATAGAACAAAGACGGCACTTGTGCAAAGGTGCATTGCAGTGATTCCTATTTAGATTATATCTGTGTCCTGTAGAACATCTCAACCAAAAAGCAAGAGTCAATGTTGTTTTAGGGATGTGGTGAAAGAGAGTGCGGTGTGAGTAAAATCTCTGCAGCAGCAGTGAAGAGACAACAGTCCTGAGGAATCCTGCAGCAATCAGGCTTCTGCCTCCTTCTTATTCTCCTGCAGCTTCATGGCTGCAGAGTGAGACATCTGAATTTACTGAGAAACCTCCCTGCACCTGTGTTTCCCATCTCCTATTCCGAGATGAACGACTTCCAGTGAAGCTTCCAGTGACCGCAGCTCTTTCCAGTCGAGGTTATTTCCCCAGCATGGGGGCAAACAGACTTCAAACCCACGAGGACCCGAGCTCTTAATTTTGGAACAAAGCTTCATCAATGTCACAGAAAAAGCACAAGCTGGTGTGAGCGTGCGTGTGCACACAGCCGAGGCTCAGACGGCAAGTACGCCAGACGCACACATCGCACACGCTCGATGGAGAGCCACTTCCCTAAATTTACCATGTGGGGAAGTTCTGGTGGTTTTTCTGTGTAAATTTGCACAGTTGTGGTTTTTACCGAGCAGCTAAGAAAAGTCCGTACAGATATGTGGAGAAGAGGAAATGCGTCAGCGCAGGAGGAATATGAACTTCAGGACACATTCATCCATTCACACACAGTCTGCTCCACACTGGGTGTGTATGACCCCACATAGTCAGGGTCCTTGTCCTGAATGCAGCTCAGACTGGGTAAACACTAGACTTTTGCAAAGCGGCTGAAGGAAGTTGTCTCGGCTTCAGTCATTTTACACTGGAAATCATTTCTGTGTGTGAACAGACGCAGGAGTTGAGAGAAGAGCTGTTTGCTGCCCGGACTTTGTTTTTCATTATCCAGAACAAATAGGGTTTGGAGATTTGCTTCAAGTAAAAAAAAAACTGTGAATCCTATTTGCTTGTCTTTATTTTTTACTGCATATGACCCGAGGAAGAAACCATTACATTTTGAGGTGGATCCAGGATTTTTCCTTTTTCATT
>CM048044.1:2685907-2778407 GCA_026259375.1 Verasper variegatus | reverse complement strand
TCACTCCAACACACTCAGACACTCGTGCTCTCTCACACACTCGCTCCACCCGTCCTGGCCTTTCATGTATCAATGGCTCCATTGATAAGACCTGCGTGAGGCTCCCTGGGTGGATCCTGGTTTTAGGCTTCAGCCCGACGTCAGACATTCTGACCCAAAGTTTCCACACACTCACACAAGCATATGTTCAATCAATAAATCAACAACAAATTGCATTAGCCCAATATAGCTGTTTCACAAGTTGTAGTAAAATCACTTTATCGATGCAGAGATTCTATTGAGTGAAGAGATTTTTGATTTAATAGAATATTTAAACCTGGAGTCAGTCCGACCAGCTGCAAGATGAACTGTGACCATGAAACATTTGATTCAGAGCAAAACAAAACATTTAAAGGCAAAAGTAAAAGACTGTGGACATAATTGTGAAGGAACTAGACATCCCATAAACCATTGCAAGTGAGCATTGAGCAAGTTGTCATATCATCCATCTTTACATACAAACTCTTCGCCCGTTATTCTTAAATAAACTTGGAGCCAGGGTTAAAGGAAAATTCTCCCTCCGGGCGAAATGCTCACAAAAGTTAATGAATGTTAAATAGTGGTTTTATCGAGGAGATGCTGCTGTCGTGTGCAGTCGAATAAGAAACAACAAAGAGTGTTGCTGTTCGGGTTCAGACAGGCTGCGGGCAGAGCTCCAGACGTGAGCTCAGAGGGAGACTCCCCGAGGAGGTGAGGAGGAGAAGGTGTGTGGTGTCTGCAGCTCCCACCAGGTGAGGATGCTTGGTTTTGTGAACGCTCCGATGCTCAGACTCGCGCCCACGGTTTTACATGCACACACTTGAGAAACCCACACATGCAAAGGAAAGGTGTTAGAAAGTTTGAGGGAGGAACACGTCACCGGGAAGGTTGATGGTTTGCATATCATGTAGGGCTTAGAAGAGGAAGCTGGAGTCTTTCCTGAGAGAAGCTGCCGTTAAGCAAGGCATCAAATCCTGCTGCAGCTCCAGTGCTGCCCTTTGGCCGGCGGCAAAAACTGTGGTTTCATCAGACAAGGCTGATGTGTGAGGAATTGTTCATTACTGTGAACAGATCGTTTGTCTCTTAGTCAGATTGTCTGATTGAATGAAATACACAGAAGATAACATGTCATGTTTTCCCTTCGTGTTGTCGAAACATTTACGACCCACTGTTCTCCGTCATGTGTCTGAGTGTAAGTCTCTTGATGTGGTCGTATCCATCGTTACACACTATACAGCCCTCGTACTATTTATAGACTCAAACAGTCTTGTTGTGGTGCGTCTGCAGTGATTCACGGTTTTTACACTCAGAGAAATGATAAGATTTTTTTACGACTTTCAGAAGAACTGTCTAAAAGCACAGAGACAGTTCTCACTCATACTGTTTGTTATATAAATGTGTATTTGAACTAAATTATACACAACAACCACTAAAGAAACACATTGTGTGGCAGTTTTCTTAAAACAAAGCCAAACTTGCACAAGAAACATAAAACCAGGCCTCCTCCATGTTAGCAGTTGGGACATGGACCAAACCAAAAAGCCAAAGTGTATGTTAAGTTTATTTTTTTCACGTCAAAAGCGCCCATGTCCGGGATTTTTTGTACAACACGAGGAAGCGGAGACATGTCATCCATCTTTATTTACAGCCTTTGGGTTCACACCTCAATTTAAAACAAGAAAAATAAAAAGATTGTCTCTTAGAAATCGAAAAAAGTTCATCTTGTCAAACCAAACTGACTCATAAAACCTCTTTTCCACCGAAGTGATGCACGGAGGTTTGTCCCATGTTTGCCCTTCTGTTTTTTACCCCCTGTTGAGTCACGTTCGATGTCACAAATGCATCAGAAACACAACACGCAGCAGAAGACAGCACGACAGAGACCAGTGACAAGGTTTGCAGTTCAATGCACGTCATAGCATTGCACCCGGAAAAGGTGCGGCGTCAGCGTCTAGACGGTCAAAATGAAGAAGAAGACATTAGCACGTACGCCCGGGTGTCATGATTCCACCGCCGCTGATCAGAGCTGGAGTCGATAGAAACCTTTCTTCTGCAGCATCATTTGACCCGAGAGAGAATTCAGAGCGTGTCCGTTCACGTTGCAGACAACAGCCAGTTACTATTTGATTTTACCAATATCAGCTGCAGAGAGATTTCCTGTGACAATGCTGCTGTGTTTATTCAGTGGATTGTGAAAGAAACTTGACTAACAGCCTTTTCTCCCACTCACTCAGTAAAAATATAACTCTGAGGAGGTTCATTCTTCTCCCTGAGGTGACTCCGGTGCCGGTCGACTCATCCGCAGGACAATCTGAGGAAGTGATGAGATGATGTTTAACGACTGAAACCAACAAAACAACACAGTTTGTCCTTTTAAGGAACCTTTCCTCCGTCCCTCCCTCTCTCTGTCCACTACCTGTGATGTCACTGATAAAGAATTCCACGCCGGCGAGACTGCAGGAAGGCTTCGGGTTAATAAGTGACAATATCTGACAGGGACTTACCCATGTGCCACACACACACACACACACACACACACACACACACACTCCTTCTGTCCGTCTCACACAAAAACAAAAACATAATGCAGTTCCCCAACCTTAACCTTATCCACCACAACTAACTCTCTGATCCGAACCTTTCCCCTCAACCAATAACTAACCACTGACCACTGACCACTAACTTTAAAACTTAGTTTAAGATCTTTGAAGGTGTGGGAGAAAGTGTCAAAGGTCTAAAACTCAAAACACAGACACACACACACACACACACACAAAGCGCGAGAGGAAAACATAAGACAACACATCACTTCCCCAAAGGAGCGTGTTTATTTCTATCTTTATTCTATATTTTTAGCACAAAACAAGCATCATCCGGCCGTGTGGCCGTTGTGATCACAATCCATTCAGAAGCGCTCGACTGTTTTCGCACTTGACCTTTTGAAAATGAAAAGAGGCCCTCAGCCCTATCTCAGACTCCATCTGCAAAGTGGTGCACGGACCAGTTAAGTCAAGAGGGTGAAAACTTGCACTCGCAAAGACATTCAAATCCAGGAAAACAATCAGAAACAGACTCAAGGATAAGTGTATTTTGTATTTCTTCAAAGACGACCTCCGACCCCGTGTGCTGCGACCCTTCATCTGCCTGATGATTATCGTACAGAGCCGGTGGGGTTTTCCTGATCGGCCAAATAAAGAGAGTGGCTAATAAGTTCCATAGCAGCAGCTGCTTTCTTCTTTTTTTAGTATTTTTCCAAGGAATGCCCCTGAACGACTTTCATGAGAAAGCCGAGGGGCATTTCCACCTTCAGATCTGTTTTCCTGCAGGAAAGATGACAGAGTGCGACCTGTGTCATTTTTGGAATGTGCTGGATGGAATAAACAGGATGGATATTCCGTCCATAACAAGCGTTTTCCGCATTGTGTTGTTCTCGAAGGGAAGAACAGAACGTTTTATTTAATCACCTTCATTATTGTTCTGAAGAACAGTCATTAAAAGTGTTGACTCATGGGAAAAGTGACTCTGGAAAGTTTGTGCTATTATTTCTTTTCTTAAACTTCCTTGTGCACAGCAAACTCACTCAGGCAAGTGTCTATAGTTGTGTGTGTTGTGTTATTATGAAACAGACTGGTCCAAGTGGATATAAAAGTTGAGGCCCCATGAAAATTTGACAACAGAAATATGTGAGCATACAACACAATAACATTAAGTCAGAAAGTGAACTTAAACATAATATCTGAGCGGCTAAAATACGGAAATTTGTACGACCAAAATTTCACTGGAGTAACGACACACACACAGTTTTCCATGAGTTGTGAACTAAACTACCGTGCATCCTGCAGAGGACGACTGTGGAGCGAAGAAACACTGATGATACCTCATATAGGTCATGTGCAGGGCTAAACTTCATGACATCACCAGCGGCGTGGCACACATTCTAATCTGCTGAGCCACACGGAGCGGACCCGCGTGGTCAAGCTTAAGCCGCCCTGAGACCGGTGTGACAGCAGCGTACCGCAGCTTTAATCCACTCTGCCCTGTCCACCGTGCAGGACGCTGACCTCACTGCAGCGATGTCATCAAGGTGAGTCACAGACTGATGTGAGAGGTGTTACGGTAAGAGAGGTGCACCTGTGGCATGTCGCAACGCCACAGAGTGAGTACTGGGACGCAGTATAAACCATAAACTGTGTCTCCTGGAATATGAGGAGCGAAGGGGACATTGGCAGAGTAAAGAGGAGGCGTACACGTACATGATGTCAACTTGAAAAGACGATGAGATTGGAGCCCTTGTATTGGTGGGAACTCGCTTCCTCTACCCTGCGATCGCCATCAGTGCTCGGCTTCATCTCTGGATACTGGGAGGAAGTGGAAACCTTCTACACAACACATGTTGTTTGTATTTAATATTGTCTTTAGTTATCTTTCTTATTTTTGTTTGGTTCTGTGTTTCTTTTGTTCCCATGTGTGTTGTCAAGCACTTTGCAACCTTGTTCAGATAAGCTTTATGATGATTGTTAAGGTGGAGCCTTTCTGAGCTAATGATTGAAGCAACAATATGTGTCTTTTGATTTTAGTGTCTTTTAGCTGATGGCTTTAAAATAAAAAGAAGATGCTCCTTATTCAGCACAGTGGGGAACACAGAGTCCAAAACAAGCTGGTGAACATAGTGGAGCATTTATTCGATATTTCCCTCAGGAGTTGGTGGAGACTGATGCTGAAGATCGAACTTGAATTCATCACGTGACCGTAAACAGATGAATGGAAACGCTGTTCTGTGTCCGGTGGACTTGTGAACAGGCGACTGTGAAACTCCTCACAAACAACTTCATGTGTTTTGCATCTTGTTGGATCTGTCTTCACTTTTTAAAACGCTGCACTCTGAATATTACTTGGTTGAAATAAGGAATAAATAAATAAGCCAATAAAACAATTAAATAAAGAGAAGGTTTGGCATTTAGCTGTGATGGATGCGACCCTAGCGGTAAAGCTAATGGTTGGAAATGGATGGAATCCCCAGGATGACTCGGTTTCATGTACCGATTTCACTGCAGGTGGCGCAGGTCGGCTGATAGATGCCTGGATCCCGTCCCAGATTTAACCGTCTAAATTTGAGCTCTTCACCAGACTTGGGCCATGAAATATTTAGTGAATGTGACCTAGAATAAATGGAGCGGAGGGAAACCGTGCAGCACACGACATGCTCACACTGTGGCTGCCACATATACATCCAATCACATCCATGATCAGGCTTTCTATGTAACCTGTCAATGATACGTCAACTTTTCCACTGATGGATATTTACCAGTACAGCTGCTGCTCAAACCACCGATGGGCTCTGTCTTTAAAACATCTGTTCCAATTCCTCTGTCCAGCCTGAATGCATCACTGCCCACTCGGGAAAAAATATGTTACAGACGTGAAACTGGAAGAATACAAATATCTCAGGGGGAACCAGACGCAAGTCCGGCTCTTGTCAGATTTGCAGAGTAAATAAAAGTGCATCATGTGTAAATACAATGTACACAGCTGCAGTACAGTGTGTACATTCAGTGTGTGACTGGTGGGTTTACTATGTGCTGCCTCCTACACCTCGATATGAGATCGCTGGTGATGACTCATACACTCAATGTGTGTGTCAATGTGTCTTCTGTAAGTGTGTGTGTGTACGTGTGATTAGATATTCTACTATCTCTTACCCACCACATCTCTCACTGTGTGTGTTCCCCCCCAGTTCCTCTGCCCCCCCCCCCCTGCATGTCACACTCTCTGTCACATACAAACACTCTAACTGTTTTGATCACATTCCAACCCTGTGACTTCAGACCAGAAACGGGAAAGCTTAGAGTAGTTGAGTGTGTATGCATGTGTGCGTGTGTGTGTGTGTGTGTGTGTGTCATTACATTTTAAGGGGAAAGACATGTTTCAAGGTGAGGTCAAGGTTTAGGTTATGGTTTAATGTTTAGTTTAGTGTCTCCATAGAATTAATGTAAGTCACTGTAATGTCCTCTGAAGTCATGGAGACACGTCTCTGTGTGTATGTGTGTTTGTGTGTCTGTGTGTGTGTGTGTGTGTGTGTGTGTGTGTGTGTGTGTGTGTGTGTGTATGTGTGTGTGTGTGTGTGTGTGTGCGCCCATGATGTCAGCTGTTTATTTATGTAATGTGGTTGTGTCTGGGGCACCAGCTTGGTAGATAAGCAGGGTGGGAGTCTGCCTGTGTGTGTGTGTGTGTGTGTGTGTGTGTGTGTGTGTGTGTGTGTGTGTGTGTGTTGTGTTGAGGAGAGGAGGGACATGCCCCACATGAAAGCTCATAAAAAGTGTTGTGATGACAGTCGTCCTCGGGGGCGATGAGCTTGTCGACTCTTTAACTCTTCATTGTTGAGAAACTGATAATTGAGTGTATTCCCGTCTCTCTCTCTCTCTCTCCCCCCTCTCTGTCTCTCTCCCTCACCCCAGCCGGAGGAAACTGCTGCATAATGATAACAGACCCTGAGACAATGGGTTCAACAGGCGTAAATACACACGTACAAAACCACATGTTCATGCACAATGCACACACACACACACATATATTGTGTTGGTGCAGCTCGGGGGTCAGGGGCCCTGCCTGTGCTGCCGATAGTCTTCTTCTGAAATTATTTATCAAATACAGAACAATCCGGACATACCAGCCGCATTTCTGAGCAGCTCACCCCCTAAAAATGACCTGTGGAGTAAATAACTCTCCCTCCTCCTCCCCCCTCCCTCTGTTTGGACCTCGTCTGCCCAGTGATAAGGTCAGATTGGGTTTATTTTGAGCTGCTTGAAACACTGCAAAGAGAACCCAAGCCCCCAGGGTTTCCCTTAAAAGCATTTTGTTCTGCTTTTCGGGCGGTTTCAGTCTCTGGTGTGTGACGAACACACCGAAAGGAACAATGTCACACAACCTTCCCCGGGGTTTTCACCTTGACTGGTTCCATCACCTGCTACTGCGATCAAAATACAGGTTTTATAAACAGTGGATTTTTTGGGGAGAAACAGTTAATCAGCACATTGCTTAACTGTCTCTGTAAAACTGCTGCAATAAATCCTGTTAGATCAACTGTAGTTGCTGCAGTTTGTGGCGCTTTTAAACTGCTTTATATCACAGAATACACACAGAGGTCCTACTGTTGTTTATTGTAAACAGATAATAAAACACATTTCAGGTCGAGTTCGTTGTAAAATAAAAACATATATAATGATATAAAGCTATGAGAGAAGCCACAGGCGTTATCTTATAGCAGGTGAATAATATTGCATCGATGCAGGGAGGAACATCAGTTATTTGGCTCCACTGTGTGTTAGAAGCTCTAAATGCAGCCAAACAGAGGCCACATACTGCATACCACCACCAGGGGGCGCGCTTATGTTTCACTCCTGTCAGATCCTGTGTCCTGTGGCACCTTTAGGACGAGACCGGAAACTGAGTGTACAACATCATTTCTATGGACGTGGACCAAAAAAAAAATATACATAAATAAAAAATAAAGGAAATGAAGATATAAAAGTATTTTTCTAGTCTTTATCAATAATCTGTATAACCTGTCATCATGCAAATCTAAATTAAAAATTAAGAAAAATTAGAAATATATTTATATAGTTTAAAAAAAAAATGTTTTCATCTCACGTCTCATCAATTTTTTACAGTTTGACCATAAACTTTGTTATTAACAACCATGGATAAAACACAAATACAACCTATTTATGTAGAACATGTACATTTACATATTTACCTTAAAGTCTCCAAATGTAATTTCAATTGAGAAAGATTAAACGTAATTTGACAGAAATGTGAATATTTATATATATATATATATATATATATATATATATAAAGCAATCATTATACAATAATATCAATATATACATTTATGGAACAACAGTAGGAAATAAAAAATGTAGTACACTCAATGATGACATTGTATTTTTCAGATTAAAATACAACACGACATAGATTAAAATACACACAAAAGAGGAACATATATGAATAAAAACATGAATCCCTAACATAGAAAAATGTGTTTAATAGTAACTTCTTGAACAAATATACCCGGAAAGCAACTTTAAACGACACCGTTATGTTTGTTTATCTCGGGAACTTGGACGTGAGAAGCTTTTATTTTGTAAACCAAAACCGGAAATGGTCTCTCGTCCTGCTGCGAGCATCAGTAGCGGTTGAACCGTTGGCGCTGTCACAACAACTGTCCGTGTGTTCGAGTCCCCTGAACCCGCTGTCACGTCCCGGGCTCCCCGTTGTGACCGGTTCTGACCCATAACCCAGCTGTTTCCGTCGGGACGTGGTCGGACATGTTTGTGTGAAGGACCCCCGGTGGATTTATTACAGTTTCTGAACTCGTGTTGTTTTTGGTTCGACAGCGACAGGACGAGGTGAGTGTCACACTCTGAGATCAGGTCCCGGTTCAAAATGGACTCTGGGCTGGTTTGTATCTTCTTTAAACATCTGGAAACATCTGGAAACATCTGGAAACATCTGGAAAGCAGAGTTTTGGTCCAGTTGCTGTTTCTTCACGGTCACTTCAGGAGGATGCTCCTGCTGCTGCTGCTGCGTTCACGGACCAATCAGCATCGTTCAATGTTGTATTGCGTCAAATCATCTCTAAGAACTTTTCATAGTTTTTAATTCTGTCATGAAAACATTATTCATATTATTCACAAATGTACAAAACATCTCCAAAATCATATTTTACTCTCCTGGAATGAAAAGTAACTTTGGACACAACTTGGGAGTGATTAAGATTTAAGATAAGATAAGATAATAAAATCGTTGATTAGTCCCACAATGGGGAAATTTGCAATATTACAGAAGCAAGAGTAAAAAAAAAATAGGCATCAGTAAGTAATAAGTAAAAATACTTAAGTGTAAGGGATATATAAACTTGTGAGTGGACTAAAAACTAATATATACAGTGTAAAAACAATAAGAACATGTACAGTGTGAGGATATGTGCAGTGAGGAGATGAGGAATAGATGTATAACCATTTTAATACAGTTAAAATAATCACTATAGAAACATGTGCTGCTCAAATGTTAAATATAATGTTTCATGCTTCAGTTTCATTAAGGTTAATTGTACTGTGTTTAAGCTTACTATTTAAAATTATGGGTTATCAATATGATTTTTGTGGGGCAGATGACAATACAAAATATTGGGGAGTAAAAAAAAAAAAGTTCAGTTGATGTGTATCAACTAAAAGTAAAGTAAAAGTTATTCTAGAGTTACTTTGATGTGCAATTTTGTTGTGTCTTGTAAAGATTTGAAAGACATATTACATAAATTACTAAATATCATAGTTGATGTTAAGTATAAGAACTTATGTGAACCGGAATTAGCTTAGAGATTAGCTACTCCACAACACTAAGACTAGAATATTTCAGTCTGGTTTAAAATAAATACATATAATAAGTTGAATAAATAAACTGAGATGCAGATTTAAAACAGCTACAAGCAATTGGGGGAACGTTGTAAAATACAAACATGAGTTTTGAGGACCTTTACTGAACTCAGGCTCACAGCTGCACACTACTGTAAATGGTAGTGAAGGAATAAAGAGGACTAGAAAGATAAAATGCATCTGGTTCACGTGGACACCAACAGACCTTAGTAAGTAGCTGCTCAGTTTAAATGACTGGAGCCAGAGTTGTTCTCTTCCCTTCTACTTGCAAGGCGATGGGGTAATTTGTGTGAAGCCAGATGACTCATCTGCTCCGTGTGTCTGCGTCACGTTACACTGGCTCCGGCCTAAAGTTAGCCACAGAATCCAAGCGTTTGCCAGCGCGCTGTGGTTTGATGAACACCAATTCTCTGCATTCCTTTCTTTACCCGCTCTCCTCCCTTCTTATTTTCACCCCAGCTTCTCATTCCTGCACTTTTTCCACTCATTTATAAATCAAACTCCATCGCTGGCTCTTCAACCCACAACAGCGTGTTACACATTTTTCCCTCCTGCGATTTCACTCACACACGTTCATCTCCTCTTTGTGTGCACCAGTCAGGTTTTCATCTTTGTTGTGTGATCTCTCCACCTTTCTCTCCACCCTTCCTTTTGTCTTTGTCAGAATCGGTCTGCTCCAGCCTTTTCTCTCATTACTTCTCTTATCCTCCCGTGTCATGATCTCTCTTTGTCTGTGCCCTGCCAGTGTCTGTGGTCATGCCACTGAACCAGTAAGAGCGCCCCCGCCCTGCCCAGCCCTGAGCAAACATCACCACTGCACCCAGATCTCTGCTGACCTCAGATTCTGATCCAGTTAACATCACTGCTCGTTCACTGTTGGGCTCAATATCCAATCAGCTGATTGATTGATTGATCGACAGAAAGTTGCTCAGCTACTCTTTTGATGTGATGAATTGGTTGAGTCGTTTTACGAAGCCAAAATACCTCAAATGTGATGGACTCATCTTCTCCCTGTTGTTTCATTATAGCAAACTGAGTACAAGTGGTTTATGGATTGTTTGCCGGATAAAAATAAGACATCAACTCGGACTTAAACATATTTTCTGATGAATTACAGAACAAAATATCAATCTAGCATAACTGAAAGATGAAGTCGGAATGGAAATAATCATCATTTATAGCTAGTTCACATATGCTTGTACACATATGCATTTGTGTGTGTGTGTGTGTGTGTGTATGTATGTGTGTGTGTGTGTGTGTGTGTGTGTGTGATTTTAAGTCACCAGAGTGAGTCCATCCTGCATCACTATCTTATGCCCAAAAGCATTTCACTTGTATTTGTTAACTTCACGGAGGAGGTTATGTTTTCACCCCTGTTCCATTGGTTTCTTTGTTAGTTTGTTGGTCTGTTTGTTTGTTTGTCAGCAGGATTACACAAAAAAATCACTCTGTGGATTTCCCCAAAACTTTGGTTGAGTGATGGAACACGGGCCAAGAACGAAACCCATGACATTTTGGGGCAAGTTTGAGTTGTTGCAGATCTAATTTAAAATCTGGATCTGTAAGGGGGCCTGTTGGGCCTTGGTATGAGTGGCTCTACTTTGTGCCGGTGTAGTTCATAAGGGTTACAGGGGCAGCATACTGGTGTTCAGGAAGCAGTTTCCCCCCCCCCCCCCCCCCCCCCCCCCCCGGGGACAGGAGGAGTTGTGGCACATTAACTAAACCAAAACATGGTTTTCTGAGCCTTCAGCGGAAATACAAGGCTCCTAAAACTGAAATTGAAAGAATTATAATGATCTTTCAAGAATTTAAATTGTATCATGTAATTTGAATCGTAGATTAAGTGGATTGTAGGATTAGAAACCAACAGGGCTTGATTACAGAAGAACGTGGGGTGTATTTCTACAGCACTGGGATGAACAAAAGCAAAGCAGGAGAAACGGCTCTGTGCACGGGTGTCCTCTGCTCGCCTTGGGGGGGGGGGGGGGGGGGGGGGGGGGTTGGTATGTTCAGGAGGGTAAAAGTGCTGAGCCAAGCTGCTCTCAGATGCCATTTAAAGTGGACGGGAGGATTTGAGGGAATTAAAGTACAAACTGCTCCGTTCTCTAGACTCTAAGCTAAAGCCTCTCGACGTGCTGCGAAGAAAGAACTGTGACTGTAACTGTGACAGAGTCGAAATATCTGTGACCCCTGTTGCTGTTTGTTTTGTGTCAGACGTGTGCTACAGATTTACCAAAACGATAAAGATAAACACGTTTTGGGGTAAAAATACATGTGATATTTAGGGACTGAAATTTAGCAGTGAGTGGAAAATCTTTTTTTGGGGATCTAGTGGATGTCAACGTGGTTTCAAAGGGAGAGCGTTGAGCCTAGCAGGAGGTTACATATCTCGCTATTCTCAGTTTCAGTAGTCACATCATGTTTTCTAATCCCTGCTATTTGCTGATGAAACTCAAGCAGCTGAATCTATGGTCAACGAGCATCTTATCATCGGCTCCCTATGATATCACTCAAGGGATTTAAGCAAATTCTACCACGACCCGTATTGAAAATCTCCCAGGATGCAATTGAGAATATGCATATGGCCTAGTGCAAAATGTAATTTACGTAATCAGCCTAGTGATTGGTTGGATAAAAGAGAGAGATTAAAACTTGAAACAGTAATATACAGATTTATGTTTTGGAAAATGAGACGTTACTTTAATGGATTATTTTCAGCTGTTGCAGGAATACCAGTGTCTCCTCAGACATTCTGAATAGTCCTCATTTACTTTGTACTATCACTTTGTTGCAGTCAGTGGAAGAAGATAAACATAAAGAATAAGATGCTGACATTTAACATAGCGACGTTGAGCGTGATGAGAACACATCTGAGCCGAGCTGCCTCTGCTGCCTTTTCAGAGAATGTGTATGCATCTGATGTCAAAGTGACTTCCTGCCTCTATCTGCCGAGGCCACACGACCACAGCTTCCCCTTTCTGTCTTCTGCTGCCGCTCTTTTCAGCAGCATGAGTTAGTTACTGCACTCCTGTTAGTCCTGTTCTCGGCTGGTATATCGTAAGACTAACTCAAACTTCACCAGGTTAGTTCCTCTAAGACTTAACATGTTCATCCGGCACAGGAGGCCACAGGATTAACTGTAAAGTTACGAGACGGGATCCCGGAGAGGAATCTTTTACAGAGGTTTCTGATAGAATAGATATTGTCATCTTGGTGTTAATTAAACAGCCGATTTGTCCCGTAACTCTTTGTTATGTTGTAGAAACAACTTCCTGATGATGACAGTATATCTGCTCCCTGATGTCAAGGCGTCGTGTCAGCCAGCACATGTGGCTGTTCTTCAGTTTTCTGCGTATTCATCTTCACCTCCTCTGCGGTTGAGCCTCGTTGTCGACACTCACACAGCGTTTTTTTTATAAGCACCTTCCAAACTGTAGATTTTCAAAAACTCCAAATGCACGAGAAACAACAACAACGACGACGACGGCGATGTATCGGTTTACAAATCTTGATTACAAATTTGCGGCTAAATCACCACAATTATTGGTTGGACCACTATACGTTGGTATTTGATGGATCAACAGTGTCGTCTTTATCTCCACCTACTGGCCCGGCATTCTTGTTCTAGCTTTTATAGTCGTTTGTTTTTCAAATGAGTCGATACTTGTACAACTTGCTTACAGCACTGAAGTAGTTATATGAACATGGATTAGATACAAGCACCTGTTTACTGTAATTTTAGGTAAAGCAGATCTTGGAGGGTTTATGAACATTTATTTTGGAATCACTGACACTGTGATAAATCACTGTTACTTATTACAAAAGTAAATGGTGCCTTCATATATTTCCCTCCAGTTAATACATAAAACAAACCGAGATAAACATGAAACATCAACACAAGTAGTTAAACTCCTGAGCTGTGGTTTATGCTAATGACCTGCGTCCATAAGAACACACCCAGTGACCAATCAGATCGCTCAGATTAAGACGTCCCGTTACATAACCGTCGTGATGGCAGCGTGTCTGAAAAGTTAAACTGGTCACTTTCTCATCAGGAAGTAGAGAATGAGGTCGTCACTGCTCTCGTCATCCACATCACCGTCTGCTTAACGGTGATATTACCTCTAGATTACTCGTCTCTTTTAAGTATGTTGGCTCAATTGAGGTTCGCTGCATTAATCTGTGTTTTCAATCTGCTGCAGTGTTTTGCGTACGTCTGTTCTCTGAATGTGTCGTAGCACGTTAACGGTGTCTCTCTTCGTTCTGTGAGCTTCAGATTCCTTTAGTTGTTTTTTTAATTTCTGCTCTGTGGGTGTCAGTGAGTGTCGGAGCGGCAGGACGGCTCCTGTAGATTAGTCTGGATTACAGATTAACCCAAGAGAGCATCTGTCAGAAACTTAAACTGTTAGTATCACTAATACCACTGCATCATCTGCTGCTACTCCTTTTTACTGGTTCCACTTTGAACTGCTGCTAAGTGCCACGGCTTTATAGCATTAGATATGTAATTCAAACTAGGAGACACAAGAACACGTACATACATCAGTGTGGTAACAACAACCTGAAATGACAGAAACCATCTTTGGAAAACTATATTGAATGTGCATTAATTATCTTCTTGTTTTTCTGTCTGTGTCTCTCAGTCATGTCTCGTAGGAGTTCTCGCTTGTTGTCCGGTGGCTACTACAACTCAGATGAAGAGTCTGACTCAAGCAGCGTGACAAACATATCGTACCGTGAAAACCCTGTCAAGTAAGAGTGTGTGTGTGTGTGTGTGTGTGTGTGTGTGTGTGTGTGTGTGTGTGTGTGTGTGTGTGTGTGTGTGTGTGTGTGTGTGTGTGTGTGTGTGTGTGTGTGTGTGTGTTAAGGTTCATCTGAATCACTATTTTTCTCTTTTGTGTTTTCTTGTCCAAGGGTTTTCAAGAAGAAGGCAGGGACCCGCAAGGCCAGCCCTCGTACCACCAGCAGAGCCAGTAGCAATGCTAGTTCACCCAGCCGCGAGTCGCCCGCCACTGCAGACCAGTGTGATGGTAAAAACCAAATTACAACTTCCCCTTTGCTTCAGAGTATTGATGAGACCATTTCCTGTCAAAACAAAAGAAGCGATAGTAAAAATAGCATGAATGAAACTTGGATGGGGTCTTTCAGGGACAGTTCAGTAAAAGCCGCATTTATTCAAAGATTTCTTTCTCCTCGTCCTCGTCTCTCAGGCCCGAGTCCTTCTCCCTCGAGCAGCCAGCCCCCGGCAATCACGAGGACGGAGCCCTACGTCTTCCCCGCAGCCACCCCTCGGCCGGCCCTGACCCCGTCATCATCCCGGAGTCAGACCCCCACATGCTGCCCCTCGGTGCCTCCACAGAAGAGCCTGTACGCTGGACATTACAGCTCCCCCAGGCCAGGATTACACCTGAGGCCCAACCACAAGGAGCTGAGTCAGAGCGCAGTGGACAGCTCAGGCTACTCGTCCTCCGAGGGTATTTACAAGAGGCCCCTCGTTGCCCCCAGCAGCTCTGTTAGAATGAGTGGGGCTCCCACCCCTGGATACAGGACCAGAATCACCAGTGCCTTCTTTAGTCTGATGGGTGAGTACGAACATGAATGATGTGTTTTTGATGTGTCTGACCTGACGATATAATAATCTCATTGTTTCGTTTCTTCCTTTGCAGATTCGGCCTCTTTGACGGCTGCCGCAGCTCAGTCCAAAGTCAAGGATCTGACAGCTGGAGGTACGTTGTCGGTGGATGTGTTAAAGCTTGTCTTTGTGTTTCCTCCATGTGCACATTAATGCTTGTGCTTGTTCTACTGGTTTCCTTAAGTCGACTGGTGCTGCATGTGTTCACGCTGCCACGTGTCTGCATACGTACAGCTGTCTCATTGTGTGTTTCACAGTCGTTGCACAAGTCTCAGCTCCAGATTATTAAAATCCCTGTAATTCAACATTTCTTCTCGTCCCCACAGCAAACGCTTGGTTCACCCGTCGCGTGAAGAAGGCTTGTGTTCTGTTTCTCCTCCTCCTCCTCCTCGTGCTTCTATGTAAGTGACATATGCATTTTACAAGTTTGCTGGCAAGTTTGACATTTAGGAGACGACTCGTCATCCCCTCGGACGTGTAGAGTTTTAAAACTGATTTTTGTAGGGTGATAATGAAATTCCAAACAATAATTTGAACTGAAGACATCTTAGAGTAGTAGTAGTTCACCAGGAAGTTGTTTTGCATAGGTGGCATTATGTGTTTTGTCCTCCTTTGCACCCCCACCCCAGTGTGATTGAATGAGGTGGTTGATGTTCCTCAGGACTGTCCTTAAGGCCCCGTGCCTCCTGTTCTCTCCAGGTTTTTGGTTCCTCTTCCCCTTGTTGACCTCTTTCATCTCCCACATGAGTGTCGCAAAGACCCCGTCACAGACTAAACCAGAGAGTCGACCTGTTATCACTGCCACTCCTCCTCCTCCTCCTCCTGCTGCTGCTCCTCCTACTCCTCAACCCAGCACCATGCCTCATGCACCTGCGGTGGTAGGACTCACCTGCATCTCACTCATTTTGTCTGTCTGTAATTTCATTTTAGCTTCTAAGAATTCAGATTACGCACTTCTTCATTTGTGTTTAACAGACGTTGGAGTAGGTTTGATGCTATTATGGAAAATAGAAATAAAAGAGTTTGGTCAAATGCAAAAGCAACAGACCACAACTCAAATCCCTTTTTACCGACAACCACAGCGTCTCTATTAATAGTACATGTATGGGGCACTCACGGTATCGTCGATTGTCAGGTCAGTCGGTCAGGTTGGCCAATTTCGGGATGTTGGTTCAGGATGCACAAGGCTGTGGTCCGGGCTTGTGATTAGACATGTTTGTATAAAACCATAATGCAGCACAAAATTCTGGAGAGCAACTGTAAAGAACATCGAGTTCCTTATGACAAACTGTTAATTGGGATGACAGTTCAGTGTCTTTTTGTTCCTCCAGGATCCAGCTGTTGTTTCTGCTGCTGTAGAAGCCAAGATGCAGAATGTTTTGGTAAGAAGCAGATCATCAGTTAAAGTCTTTGAACTTTTCCAACTTTTTTTTTAGCAGCTTAAAAATACAAATCAACACATCGATAGATAGTCCATCAATTCTCTGTCGATTTCTAGGAAAAGAAAAAGGGTCAATTCTGGTACCTAACTTCGTTTTGTGTGTGTGTCTGTTTGCAGGCAGAGCTGCTGCTGAAGCAGGAGCAGCTTTTCTCCCAGGTGAGACAATCTGTGTTTTTATTTGTTTCTCTAGTTCTTTCATTCTTTGCTCTGTGGGCGGTGGGATGTCTTCACCTGGTGAGGTCAAAGTGGACAAGATTAGAATTAACATGTACCACAGTGACACCCAGTGGTGATGAGGGAGAACACACAGATGTTTCCGTGATGTTTTTACATCTGCCAAGGAGGTTGTGTCTTTATCTGTGTTTGTTACACAAAAACTACTGAACACATGAACCATGAAACAAGGACGTTGTATCAGTCAAAGAAGAACCGATCACATTTTGGTGCGACATCTTCCTCCCTCAGATGAAGGAGCGGATGAATCTGGACATGCAGGGTATCAAAGCCAGTCTCGACGCTGTGGACTCGGACACTCGGCTGCGTCTGAAGCAGGAAGTCGCCGGCCTGGGCAGGAAGATGGTGGAGTATCAGACGGACAGTCGATCTGCTGCTGCCGGCCTCAGCCTCAGGATCCAAGCTGTGGAGGCTGAGAATTCCAAGGTAACAGTGCCACTAGAGAGGTCCGCGGAAATCCAACCTGCTGCCATCGTTCCTTGAGGTTGTGACACTAAGATGTGACGGCCTCTTTCTTGTAGCTCTCCCAGGAGTTGTCCTCCATCCAGCTCACGCCTCCTCCAGCCCCTTCTCCTGAAACCACCGCTGCCCCCGTCCAGGACCATCTGACCCCAGAGCTGCTACAGGCCATGGAGAAGTGGCTCACCGACCGCATCAAGGTGGGTGGAGAGAGACTCCGGATCTAGATCTAAGGCTCTGAGATTACTAATCTAGATGTTTATGGTGTTCTGTGTGTCTCAGGAGCAGGACGTCCTCAGACTTGGTGACAAAGGGAGCGACGCTGACTTAGGACGTCCCATGGCGGACAAAATGGCCGACTTTGCCCTGGAAACTCAGGGTCGGTAACATCTCCATGTCACTGTCACTGTACCTCTTCACAGATTGCTCAGCATTCACACTAACGACCTGTTTCTACTTTGTGTGTCTGTGTGTAGGTGCCAGCGTGATCAGCACCAGGTGTTCGGAGACGTATCGAATCCGTTCGGCGTGTGTGACCATGTTTGGTTTCCCCCTGTGGTATCCGTCAGAAAGCCCACGCACTGTTATTCAGGTCAAATCAAACCTCGCCTCTCTGTTTTCTTTAAACCTTCCGTGGGGTCGTTCACATTTCAACTTGAATTCGACTGATGCTGTCACCTGGAACTTACCTTTACTTTCTTTGTAGGTGTAACACTCACATTTTCTTTGAAGTGACGAGATATTAACCTCCCTCCCCCCCCCCCCCTCCCTCTACAGGGTAACCCGGTGCTGCTCCCGGGGAAATGTTGGGCGTTTCACGGTGTCCAGGGGATTCTAGTCATCTCTCTGTCTCACCCTGTGAGGATCACCCATGTGACACTGGACCACCTCCCGCGCTGCAACTCCCCCACCGGCCGCATCGACTCCGCGCCCAAAGACTTTGAAGTCTACGTGAGTCGCTTGTTGTCATTCGTTGTTCGGGGCCCTGCAGATGTTCTGGGATTTAACCTTGAGTGGAAAACTGCGGGAGTCACATAAAGTGAGGCTGTAATTTGTCTCCCAGGGAGCGACAGACGACACCGAGGAAGGAACCCTGTTGGGGACTTTCACCTACGATGAGGAAGGAGAGTCGACGCAGACGTTTCAGCTGCTTGTGAGTTCACGCTATCAGCAAGAAGCTTTCACACCTGGAAGTCTGAGCGGAGGTTTAAGTCTTTAAAATGTGATCTGGTTGGTTTTGTGGTCTTTCTGTTTGAATGGAGAACATAAATGAACCTGTGCCCTTCATTCATTTTAAAATCATGATATTATTACCACCGGCTAAATTAACATCCTCGTCTTTGGTCGAACCTCATTTGGCTCCGTTGGTCTGAGGAACTTTTCACACCTGAAAATTAGGTTAAAGCTTAAGTGAACAGTTCGGACCAAACAAGGAAGATGTGAAAGAACCGTAAATAGACCAAGACACCATATTAACAAAAAGGTCAAAACATGACCTAACTACTTCCTGTTCTATGTAACGAGATTAGACCAGAATCTGATGACATAGATGAAAACTGTTTGAATGTCAGAATGCACTCCTGATGTCTCTCTCTCTCCATTCTCCTCTTCTCTCCTGTGCTCCGGCGCCAGAAGCCCAGTGAGGAGGTTTACAGGTTTGTAGAGCTGCGTGTCCTCAGTAACTGGGGTCATGTCGAATACACGTGTCTGTACCGCTTCCGCGTGCACGGGAAGATGGCGTCCACGTGAGACCGGCTGGCTGCAGCGCCGCGTCTCGTTAAAACATATCAGGAAGGACTTTTGAAATGTCGTTTTTAAAACAGAAAGTCAAATCCATGCTTATGCTACTGAAACGTGTTTGATGTTGATGGAACTTCTGTGTGTGTGGTTTGAAACTGCTTAATGTTGAAGTGACAGATCACAGGAGGGCTTTTTTTATGCAAAAGTTGAAGTGCACACTTGTCTTTGAGTAAATTGTAAATAATGACGCGTTGATTATATTTCTAAAAACCAAATATCTACCTAGTAAAACCCTTCGGGAGCTTTATGCTGTCGGACTTATGAGCGTGCCACAAAATAATGTTTTTAACTCTTGCTGTTATTAATTATTATTTACTATTGATCAGATATTTCCTGCTTCACAATCCCACCGGAGAAAAACGCAGTCACTGACTTTTACTGTTGTGAACTAATGTTTGCAACCATGCACCTCAAAGCTTCTCCCACATTAGTGAGGAAGTGATTTAACTTGAATAACAAAATAATTGTTTTCTGTTTTGATTAATGAATGAATCTTCAGGCTATAAAATGTCAGAAATAGTAGAAATGCAATTTAAATTCCCCCACATCCCTTGGTGACGTCTTCAGATTTATTTATTATGTTGGACCAACAGTCTGAAATGCAAAGTTATTCAGTAAAGAAAAGTATTAAATCTCACGTTTTGAGTTGATTAATGTGCTTTTGTTTATCAACTAAATAATGAATCAGTGCAGGTCAAAGGTCAATACTTCATGTTTTATTGTGAAGCTCTGTCTCTGTAGGGTCTGTAACCCTCTTTTTGACCTTACGTTCTTCTGAGTGTCGCTGATGTTGTGACTAAACGTCCTGTAAACACAAGGCAGTGCCGAATGTCTGCTCCTCAGCACCGTTTGTTACTTGTAAGTTAAATTTAATCTAATGTGCAGCTTAAAACATTTACTTTCTCTGTTTTCTGTGTGAGTTTCAGCTCAGTGATTTACTGCTGGTACTTGAATACTTGAAAACCTCTTTTTCTAAACGTCTTCGAGCGGAGTCACGTTGACTCTGTGACGTCAGCGTTCCCGCTTCCTTGTACGTGAAACGTATAGTTTTGAATGAGCGACGCAACCAGGAGAGGAAGGTGTTATTTATTTGTATAATGAAAATATTCATGTCTGAATTCATGTGTTCGGCTCAATGATTCAGTTGAATTATTATTTGAGTGTATAATCGTTAAAGTTTACACATTGAAAATCTCCTCCGCTCATACAATGACAAAACTGCACTTAGCAGCGCGTACGTCAGGATCACAATCATTTCATGTACGTTTCGTTTGGTGTAGAAAATATTTGACACTTGCTTTTCCAGGTAAAATCCAGGATCTCTCTCTCTCTCTCTCTCTCTCACTGATTTCCATAATTCAAAATAGATTAGTCATAACTGAGATTGAGAAAAACAGAAACAGTTGAGAGAGAGAGTTATGATTTGGATCAAGACAAAGGAGAATTACACCCCAGTATCAGGAGTTGTGTGTTAGTTACAGTATTAACTGGCTGGTTTATTAGGTGCACTTATTTTAATGCAGTGTAATAACACTCTACTCTCTGTTCCACACCTCAGAAACTGTCTCAACACAGACATTACAACCCTCAGTAGAGTACGAGGTGTACCTAATAAACTGCCAACTGAGAAATGAAACTTTACTGGACAAAACATTGATATAATCTGTGCTGGTAACATGAATTAATAATTGTCATACATTGCATTTTGTGTCTAAACTGGTGTTTGTATTTCCAAACAGCTTCTAGATGTTTGGATTATGTGTAACCATGAATTATGATTCAGAGGCACTTTTATTTGACACTGAATTGAGTTGATTGGCTGTTGAGATCATATTGAATGTGTTTTGTTTAGCACATCGTTTCTCCTCATGTGTTTTCAGCTGTTGAACAGCCTCTTCAGTCACGATGCTGTGTCTGTTCCCTGAACACAAAAGGAGAACTGTGGGACCTTTGTGTTTGAAGCCATATGAACAACATAGAGAACAAAGTGTTTATCAGAGTCAATTAACTTCATCTTTTTTTACATTTACACATCTGATGTTCATAGAGATCCTAAAAGTAACTGGAATAATTCTTTTACTTTTCTAACAATAGTTTTCAGCTACTGCCTGACGTGTTCTCTATTTGACTACAAACCCTGTTTGTAAGACAAACTGGGATGTTTGTATGCTTTATTAAATAAAACCATTGAAACATTTATAGTTTGTTATTGCATTTATTGTATTAAAAGTTATGTTTTCCAATCCTGCACATGCTCATTACAGAAACAGATCCAGAAACACAAAGACAATGTAGTAGCCTATGACTGTAGCACATTTGTAAATAATGAATGTTGTTGTGGACGTACAATCACTGTTGAGTAGCTTCAGTAGCTGTATGCACTATGCACTATTTCCGAGCTCTTTCATTTATCACTGGGGTTCACGAGCGTCTCTAAACCGTGGCGACAGTCTTTGTCTCGGCAGCAGAGCCGCGGCGACACGGCAGCTTCTTGGTGCGCTTCAGATAACACAGCGGCTGAGCGACGCTGCTCAAAGACAGAACTATGTAGGTGACACTGGTGAGGGCCGAGTAGGGACCCAAAAGTTTGGGATCACACAACCTCAGCAGGTATTCGAAGAAGGAAGGGGAGTAGTGGACGATGACCAGCACAAAGGAAGTGAGCACTATTTTGAATGCGCGCTTTTTCATAGGGTGGAGCTCCTTCCTGCCGGGCCCTGTTTGGCTGAGGGACCTGAGAATCAGTACGTTGCAGGTGGAGATGATCGTGATGGCACAACACAGGAGCGCCGATATCACCGTCCACCTGAGGGGTCTGGAGAATTTCATCAGCAGGCAACAGAAAGCTGTGACGACGTTCACCACGAAGCACATGGACAGCCTCAGTCTGGGATCCTTGAGCCGGAGGAAGACCAGCGGATGGCAGACAGCGACGTAGCTGTCCAAACTCAAGAGGCAGAGCAGGAGCGGCCCTCCCGCTTGATTCAAACTCCAAGCTACGAAGTTGGCCGACTCCAGTGATGGACACCACACGAACCGGACGTACTCAGTGAGGATTACGAAGCAGAAGAACATGTCAAATATCGCCAGCTGGAGGGTGAAGATCTCCGAGGTGCAGCAGATGCCAGGTTTGAACAGCAGGAGGCATATGACCAGGGCGTTGGCCGGCATTGCAAATGGAGGCACTACGATTATCGTGGGAAGGTAGCAGTTAATGATCGAATGGTACAGTTTCAGCGTCATGTCCACGGTTACGTTACCGGGCGGTGTCATAATTGAGGTTGAGTTGAATTTCTCAGTTGAATATCTGTAAAATAAAAAAAAAACACGGAGCGTTTAACAACACGTAGAACTTTATCACCTAAGGAAGGTGACCAGCGCGTGTTTCGTTCTAACTGCTCCACGTTCAGGTGACATACAGCTTCCGCTCTTGTTTTGAGTTTGGAAAAATTAAGCCAAAATATGTTGGAGACAGGAGCTGCCATCTCACACGCACTCTGCCGATCTCAGCTGTCGATCATTTCACCGGTTTTACGGCATCAAATAGCTTGTTTCAACCAAACGTATCTAAAAATGCACTCGAACATGTGATGAAAACTACAGATCAACAACTTTTCAGCCTCTTTTCGCTCTTTGTTTTGGTTTTTGTTGGAAGCTAATTGCCAGATTTAGTCCAAAGAAAGAATGTTGTCGGAACAGAAAACCAAAATTAAAACCACTCAACCTTGTCTGCTAGATGCATCAACAAGGAAATGCTTAGACTTTAAAACGGGTGAAAACATAACCTCCTTGGGCTGAGGGGAGGAGAAACTGATAGAAAGGATTTTTTAGAATCTATTCCGACCTCTTCACTTTGTTGTGTAGTAGATTTTGTTGTAATGTTGTTTGAATACTTGTTTCCTCCTCACGTTCTACTGTTCTATTGTTTCTCCCAAAGACTCAAACAATGTGACGAGTCCCTGCAAACATCGGATTATTTTTCTTGTACCAGGTGTTTAACTCGATGCAAATTCACTTCGATGCCTCACATTCAAATCATTAGTTGTTTTAGCTCAGAGTTTATTCTGTGTGGTTGAGCTTTACAGTGGCGTGTGAGCTGTCCGGTGTAACCACACTCCGTGTTGACTCTGACTCTGAGGATTCTGGGAATTCAGTCCCGCGTCACGGGGACAAACCCACTTCTCTAACACCAACCTTTCCAGTTGTTTCCTTTGATTTAAGTTTACATCGTAATGTCAGAAAATACACATTTATTCTGGATCGGGAGTTTTTCCAGATCTTCAGCATTTTCGAACCCACGACTCTACAGCAGGTGGAGATAATTAAATATCTGGTGCATCATCAAGACATTTAATCAGATTTTAAGAAACTGTGGGATCTTCAATTTTAAATAAAAACTACTGTGAGTGAGAAGGTTTTTAGACGTGTCCCCGAGCTTGTCAGGAAGGTCAAAGAAAGTGTATCAGATTATTACTGACAATCATTTTGGAAGAACCACTTCCTTTGAGCAGAAGGTTTTAAACCCTTTTCTTGTAGCTCCAGATGATCCGAGCTTCTTTCCTCTGAAACACTTCAGCTGCACTTGATATTCACATGTTCACATCTTTTGTCTTTTAGACTGAATCATTGCAATTAATGTATTTTTTGCATTTATTTAGAAAATAAAACGACTGAAAGGCAAAAGCCAGACGACAAAGAACCCAATATGATTTTCATTATTTTTGATAAAGCATGACGCAACAAAGGGAAATAAGAAGAGGCCTTTTTTGAAAATACTTAAATCATTTTCTTCTATAATTAAAGTGACAATTTCTTTTGCAGAAGTCACTTGTGTCTAATTTTAAATTAAGCAGCAGCATCGATGTTCTGCCCTTTTTATTATAGTTATTTGTAGGTTATCATCCAGATGTGATCAAAGATATCTGGTTAATGTTTTTAAGATACAGTCATGTACATTTTTTGTAAACTTTTTGTATAACCTCTCATTTATATTGCATGCTTGCTTATTCATTACTTTTACTGACGTCCATTTCCTTTTATTGTCCTCTTTGTAGCTGCAACACATAAAATTAAGTAAATAAAAACACCTCTCGTCATAGCAACATTTACAATCACTGTACCTTTTACAAACCGTGGCGTTGTTCACCGGGCAGAGATGGGATCAGTTCAGACGCAGACAAACACCTGACAGAAACCCTTTTCTCAATGACTCGCCTATTTGTGGATCGATCTACGTAAATTCAAAGTGGCGTGTGTTTTTAGACCCGGAAGGACAGCATCGTCTGCATATTGTGACACCACCGAATTTAACTGCTCCCTGAACATGAGCTGCATCCTCACATCCTGTGTAACCAACAACGTGATCTTTAGATCATCGACTTGAGTCAACTTGACACAAACAGAAGAGCTACTGACTGTCGCTCTGGTTTTAATTGAACAAACACCAAAGAGCCGGCAGATAAAAATCCCAAACCACAGATTTAACCACAATAATCTATTGAATGTCGTCATTGATCCGTTTGAATTCATTTGCCTGCTACATTCTGCTTGAAGCTGGATATTCACTTTTTTACCTTGTTTATATTTTTTATTACAGACTTACAACATGAGCTGACATCTCTTTGTATCATTATCTTCTATTTATTTCTATGTGTCAACTAGACCACATTCCATAGTCGTGTGGTGTTTTGTACGTAATAGTCCAAGTGGGATCATATGACCAGGAACACGCTGGTGTGTTGGCTGAGAAGTGCCAAACCGACGACACCTTGTGTGGACGCGGGTGTTTGTCTTGACTTTGCGAGCTCGTGCCCCCCGAAGGTTTTTCTCTCTCAACCCTGAACACAGTCGGGGCACGTTAGCAACACCTTGCATTAGATTTCTCATGTACACTCGGCTTACCTTGCATCAGCTGTTTACTGAACAGTTGCATCAGTGCTCGGCTGCAGGGCTGCTGTAGATAAAGCACCCATAGGATCAGACCTGGGATCAGCTTACTCTTTTACCACCTGGCATTTAGCGTAAATAAGAAAAAAGAAAAAGTTAATTCAGCAGGTGTCCTGGGGAAAATATACGATAAATGTCTTTGTAACTCAGCAAATCAGAAAACAACTTTGTGCACACGAGACACGTCGGAGTCTCTGCACAAAAGCAATTACTGCCTTGGTCTGCAGGCAGGTTGTTTAGCAATTACTGACGTCCTGCAGGCAAAGACCGTCTTTCATTTACTCAACGACTGAGGCAATTAAGTCACTAACGTTTACCCATGTGGCATCTTTAACTTCTACTTCTACACGGGAGCAATGCCATCCAAACCGTCCAATCACTGAAGACGTCTGAGCGGCTCTATTTAGCACAACTGTCCAATCGTAGTTCAGGTCAGACACAATATTGATACCTGTTATCTCTCAGACTGGTCCGATCCGAAAGGGGCCTCGGTCCCAGTGCGTGGTCCTTTAAAAGCCACTGGTCCTGATGGTCTGGTGCCACATGCAGAAGGTCTCCGCATGGTGGAGCTCAGTCGGACTGCAGGACACCGTGAGCTTTTTTGTCACCTTTCTGCAAGGGTCAGAAATATTATTCCATCTTCTGCCTTTTGATTCCAGCCTCTTCTCCCTGCATCAGCCGACAATGTTCAACTCCACGTTGAGTCCCACCGGCAACGTCTACGTCAACTCCACCACCCCTGGCGACCCCCCTGGACCCCCGCCATGGTACCAGTACCACATGTGTTCAGTGGCCCCTTACGGCTACGTGTTCTACTTCGTGGTCAAGATTTTTAACCTGTTCGTGGGGGCGCCCTGTAACATCCTGGTCATCTGGCAGATCGCCTCGAAGAAGAGCGACGCCTCCACCTCGGACATCTTCATCTTTAACCTGGCCGTCCTGGACGCCTTCTTCTGCCTGATGACCCCCATAGAGATGGCCAACCGCCTGCTGCTGGGGGACAGCAATATCTGGTTCTTTCAGAGATTCACCTACGGGGTCAAAGATATAGCGCCGCTCTTTTTGGTGAGTAATTGTTCCCAATACTTCAGAGTTTATAGCGAAGGCATGAGTGTATATATTGTATTTATGTACGACATCCATTTCTATTGCTATTTTAGATTTAATAAAGCTCTTGTAACTTGTTTCAAGGGAAAATAAGTAAATTTATAATAATTATATTAATAATTTAATGAGTAATTAAGTAATTTGTCTGTTTATCTCCCTGTAAGGTTTAAAGACCGAGTCACTGACACCGTTAATGTTCGGGGGTTCACTTCCATTCAATATTTTAATAAAAGAAAAAGTAAAGAATTTCACGTATGGATATTTAAAAATAAATTAAAGTAGAATTCCAGTATTTTCTGCCAGGACCCTATGTTTTTTAATGTGTGTGTGTAAATGAACGGTACCAAATAAACTTGTGGTATTGGTCCAGATCGGCTCCGTCGGCAGCTCTGACACAGCAACGGAATCTCATGGGGCAACTGCGACAGTCCACGGATTGTCTGGGTCTCAGCTTACACGTGTCTCGGACTGTTGAAGTTGCCCCATAATAAACATTATAGCCAATGCTGCCGTGGAGCTGATCTTCCAGACTGATTCTGAAAGTACCATTCATTCACACACTCAGGGCCCAGATTGAAAATTACCACAATTGCCTCTGAATGAGTAACGTCTCCCTCCTTCACTGTTCTGCTTCCCCAGGTGTGCATTTGCCTCGACCGCTACATCGCTGTGGTCCACCCAGTGCTGTTCACTAGTATCCAGGACAACAAGATCCGCATTGGCCTCTCTGTGGCTGTGTGGGGTTTCACGCTGGCTTACGGCGTCGCCAAAAGCCTCCTGGATGTCGTGAAGGCCAGTGGCATCTTCAGCGGGGTCATCCTCTTCGCCTTTGCAGTCATGGTCTTTTGCAACATCTCGATCATCTGGGTGCTGCGCCGCTCCGTGGCGGGGAAGGAGGTGATGCACCCAGTGAAGAAGAGGGCCTTTAAGACCGTGCTGATCATCCTGGTCATCATCGTGGTCAACTACCTGCCTCCTGTGGCGCTCATGCCCTTTGTGGCGTACTACACGTTGCTGGCGTACCGCTGCCAGATCAGCACCAGCGTGTTTGCCCTCATGGACCTGAGCAGCAGCCTGGAGCCTCTTCTCTACATCACCAAGATGGACCTCAAGGACATCAAGTGCTGCGGGCGGAGTCTGTCCGAGAAGCCCGAGGATGTCAGGGTGTAGGAATCACGAATGAATGAATAATCTACCTTGTCCTGGAAGATTTCTCATTGTGGTCTCCACCTGAAACCAGCAGCTGGTTCCCAGAACATCCTTGGAGAAGTTTAAGAAAATGGTTTTCAAAGATCATTGAGAGTAATGAAAGTAGATGAGGACTCTGGTTTAAGTGGATATTCCAAGAGAGCAAATAAAAATGATTTGAACCAATTAAGTTTGGTTTTCTCACATCTCAGTAATAAAAAGACTCGTTAACACGATCACATCTTGAGTCCACGTTAATGACGGCCGGGAGCGGCAGCTGGTGCACAGAGCACTGATTAAGAAATTAGTCCTATTAAGCCTCATCATGGGAATCACACTGTGGGACCAATTAGCAGGAATGCAACGAGCGGGCACATTGTGTCATTGTCCACATCATGAATACACAACACACTATAATAAGTAAAGATCACAGATATACAGCATAATTATTCTGATTAAAATCTCTCTGCACACGTTGTTTGAAAAGATTTGAAGTTTAGAATTATCCTTGTGATCTATATTTTGAAACTTATTTTTGCCTCCACCAAGAAGGTTAAGTTTTCAACCTTTGTTTGTTTCTTTTGTGGGTTGTGCTCCACTTCATTCTCATTCATTCCCCAGGGAGGGAAGAATTCCTTTCACCGAGTCATTTTGCTGTGTATCTCCTTCAGACCTTCCAGGCTGGCTTCGGGTCCATCTTCTGAGCTCACGTATCCAGGGTAGGTGGGGTAGAACTGGGGCGTGCTAGGTTCAGTGAGGTCACTTCCTGCCCTTGATGATGGAGGTGAAAACAGTGGGATCAACTTGGCATGTGCATAGTCAATCTCAAAACCCTCGAAAATAAGCCCCACCCCAGAGGCACCCAACCCCTCCTCCAGAAGTCGGGACACCTTCTTAGTCGCCAGCACCAATCCTTCGTAATCCGTTTTTTCTAATCTGAATATATCAGAGGTCAAAGGTCGACGTGGGACCAGCACAGTGAGTCCAGGGGAGTTGGGGAAAGGCGTGAGAAAGGCCACATGACCCTCGTCCTCCCACACGCGCCACTGCTGCTCCTCCCCACGCACAATGCGCGAGAACAGCCCGGGGTGATCCGGGTCCTCCCCGAGGAAAGTCAGATTGGGAGGTGCGTCCGGAGACGGGAGTTTGGCTCGAATCTTGGTTTGGATTTCAGTCAGACTTGAGTCGCTCCATCTGGGGGCTGTCTTAGACGTGCAGTACCCCGGGTCCTGGGCGTTGTGCTCCTCCTCTCCCGCCAGGTGAGGGCGCCACTCGGCATCCAGACCATGTAAGGGGAGGACACAAATCTGTGGAAATGAAAATAACATGAAAATTGAAAACAGGAACAAACTGTCACATCCACAGCTGCACAATTTGAATCTTCATGTCTACTGTTGTTGTAGTGCCCTAGGATTTCCTAACGCTGTCATGTGTTGTTTGGTGTTCAGCAATATCACCACCTGGTGGACCGGAGTGGAACAGCTTGTTGTAGCCATCTGGAAGCTAAATTTCCTTATTTCCACTCATCTGCAAGAACCTTTTAGTTCCCTTGTAGAACGTTTCAGGGACTAAAAGATCCAGTGTTTGTTTCCCCCATCATGGCAGAAGTATAACTTTTCAACACATTGGTGCTGGCAAAACAATATTAGCAATAAAGTAGCTTTAAAATATGATCATAAACCTTCTAAAGGTGTCACTGGCTGCACTGTACAGCTCTCACCTGGGCAGGCCTGTCTCTGTGGGGTCTGCTGACCAGCGCACACCTACGAACCCCCAACCTCTCACACAGCAGCTCGGACACGGCTCTCGCTCCCAGCAGCCAGGACAGGTACTCCGGCTCCTGCAGGTGGAAGACGCTTCCTCTCGGGCTGCCGGGGGTCAGGCTCTCCAGGATAACGGAGCCCGGGGTCCAGGGCCGTGGGTGGAGGTAGGCCACCAGCCCCTCAGACTCCCAGAGGACATGACGGGAGAGAGCAGAGGACATTCTGTGGAGCGAGAGGAGAAGATCATAGTGGAAGATTGAAGTGAGAAACATAGCTTTTTCTTTTCAAAATAATAAAAACCTTTGTGTCGCAGTCTCTTATTCATATATGAAAATGACATGACAATAAAATAAAACATAATGAAAAGGAAAGCAAGAAAAATTGTTTAAATTTGATGGGAACATGTATTTATTTGCATTAAGCTATGTAGTGATGTAGCTGTATTTTCTAAAATGTTCTTGTCCGATTTAATTAAAGCTGCTGTTTATCTTTTATCGTTATTTTATAGCTTTTTTTAAACAAATACTTGTATTGATTTAATTCAATGCAGACCAGATGGTTTATATTTACATAAAGATAACGCGTGTGTGTTAAAATAGCTGTTATTTCAAAGGAGTAATGAACGTTTTGAATTTAAAAATGAGCTGAACTGACCTTCTGAGGACGAAGCTTGAAAACAGCATCAAGTCACCAAGTGACAATAAACTCTTCTTCGCTCCACGAGCACAAAGTCGCGTAATAAACACAAACTGCGATGAAAACCGTGACAGTACTTCCGGTTCTGCACATTCGTCAGTGCTGACTGATGAAAACTTTTCAAACCGTTAACTTCATGTTTCCTCTTTATAGAAAACAGACAAGTTCAAAACTTTAAAACTCACACTTCCGCTTTACAGATTCTTCTTCTAGCGTTTGGTAAAACCGCTTCAAGAAGCTCTACCCCCATCTGCTGGACTGGAGGTGTAGTACAGTGGCCCAGAGGGGGAAACTACATAGAAACAGAAATACATACATTTATAAATAAATATAGTATAAATAAATAAGTATGTAATAGTATAAATATATAATTCAATAATAAAATGTAGAACCAAACGTGGAAATAAGTTTTATTCTGCATTTTTTTTTATCTATTTACACTTTTCTCCTTCATACAACTAATCTACTTATCCCAGTTCTGTCTTTATTGTATAAACTGTACTTGATATATTCTAATTTAGCTTCATTTTATACATTGTATTATTTATTTTACAAACTTTTTATGTTATAGTCTTACCTATATCTTGTATTTATGTTAGATGTTATTGTCTTGGTCCGTTCATATTCTATTCTTGCAACTGTAACAAAACCTGAATGAAAATCAATTCTCCCCCTGGGATCGATGAAACATGTGTGAATCTTACTCTGATACGCTGATTCTTCGTTTGGGGGTTTGAGTCCTGAACAGCTCTTTGTGCACTTATCCCTCTATCAATCTATCTACCGTCTGTCTGTCTGTCTTTAAATTGAAACCAGGTCCCTCCATCACGACTGTAAAGGTCACTCAACACCTCTTCATATCCTGTCTCTGCTCAACACGCTCACAGAAACTCTCTGGCTGCAGTTTGAAGAAGTGACGCCAGAGGAAGCTCCTGAGCTGCAGATTAAAGGACAGTGACTCACTACAGGAGACAACATGTTCAGGAGCAACTTGAACACAATGGTGCAGTAAAAGCGTATCACTCAAATTCCATCTGCACCAACTTATCAGGTTTTCAGCAGAGGGTGACTTCGTCTTAGGTTTGGTTTTGCGTTGTCACTTCCTCTTTCTGCAGCAGATCACATTTGTGAACACACCTTTCCTCTTTCTCCCGCCCTTGTTTCCAGTTACTATGCCATGAAATGACTTCACACACACACACACACACACACAAGATCTTGGTCCTCACAATAAAAGAAAGAGAGAAGGAATATTACCCTCTTATGTAACACAGTCAATGACAAATTTCACGTTGACTGGAATTCTGTGTCCTTCTTAAGTTAAATAATCTACGATACATGACAAAAGAAGGAAATAGTAAAGACATTCTGTGGTTTGCATGAGGTCTCACGTGAAGAGACAGTGAGGTGCGGAGGGTAAATGTGTCGTGCTAATCTGCAGCCTGTGACCTGGGTAATGAGCTCAGCTGCTCCGAGATCCTCTGATCTGAGAGGAGCAGCATCAGCTGAGCTCCAGGGAGATGATTCACTCAGACATGAGGGGCAGACACGTGGAGAAACTCAGGAGAGGACACTAAATATACAGACATATCCTTCTTCAGATATCATAGGTGTTTTCCATTATATAATTAACTCTTTATTTGTTTTTTAAATGATACCAGCCACAACAGGAAACAGTAAAAACACAGAGAGGAACTTAAGCAAGATAATAAGAAAAGAAACAAGACATATATGTATTTACTCAAGTTAAAATACATCAGAATAAAACCATGGAATTATTTAGCGAAGGGGTTTATATAGATAATATTTGATGGATTACAAATGCAGATCAGACAGATTTTATAATCTGCTGTGAATTCAATCATATTTTAGAAGCAGGGAAAGTACATTTCCAAACACAGCAGTTGCATAAAAACTATTTTTTCGCTGTCAATTCCTGGCAGAGAACGAGAAGAAGTGAGGTGATCACATTTACTGACACAGGATGTGATGTAACGAGGCATAACTCACCCCGGATGTGTGTTTATTTAATTATTATTAACCCAGAGGTAAATAACGGAACTAGGCTCTTCTTTTCTCTGAAGTTGACTCATAAATGGCTAAACCACATGTAGCTTATGGGTGGATCCAGCTTTACTGTTCACAAATGGCAGGAACTGTGTCATAAAGGTTTCCTGTTTTCAGGTCGTGACGCAATAAAAGACACAAACACACATTTTCTGAGTTCTTTCATTTTTCTTTTGTTATCAGAATCAGATCATCTCAAAACCGTTTGGTGGTCCCTACCACTGAGGTTTCTGGTGCAGGTTGTTTGAGGTTAATGCCCAAAGTGACTCTGATATTAATATCAGAGTTTCATTCAATACTAAGTGAGCAACATCTTTTAAATAACCTTTGATATTTTATTGGCAAAATTAGTCTTTTAGTTGATTTTACTTACATTTTCTTTTACTGTATTATATTATTATACACATGAGAATTATCGTCAAGGACAAAGTCATTTAAAATCTTCAAAAATAAAAATAAATAGCAACAATCCTACACGGCCTCAAAATATAAATTCTGAATTCAAATGCAGGAGGTGAATTGATTAAGAGAGCTCCTTGTCCTCCGTCTTGTCCGCCTGTGTGTTATCTGTTCCTCGTGGTTCATAGATATCCTCAGGAGTTTGGCCAAACACGGCACCGGTCCGAGGGCAGAGGATGTCACACCATGTTAAAGCCCTATGAGACAAATTGTGATTTGTGAATATGGGCTATACAAATAAAATTTGATTGATTGATTGATTGATTTTCTGCTTCACCTTGTTTGGTCGATCATTGTTTGAAATATCTTCACCAGGAAGTACAAATATATTTACTGTAAACTGTGAACGTGTTTCCTCAAAACAACGTGTGGATGAGCAGGAAGATTAGAACGTGCAGGTATGTTAATGTAATGTGTGATTTTTGTGCACCGCCCCATGTTTCTTGATGTCAATGCTATCACTAAAAGTAAACTTTAAAAATGCAAACACAGTGGAAACCAAGCTCGGGATCAGCGGAGCTACTGTTTCATAGAAAAGTTGAGTCAACAAACGCTTTAACCATTTGCTCTCAGTCCAGTTTGTTATGACTGATCTTTCCTTTCACATTAAACTAAATAAGTCCTTGAGGCCTGAGTTACACAGTTTGACCTTTGATTAGAGAGATTCAATGAGAATAAGTCAAACCCATGATTCAATTAACAAAAAAAAAGATCAATTTATCTTGACATACACAAATCATGAACAAAATAATCACAGCAATCAACAAAACGAAGCTATCAACAATCAAATCACATGACCAAACGTTAACAATCACTGCACGTTGATTGTCTGATTGTGGTTATTAATCTATTTATCCTTTATTCACATGAATGGGTGGGACAAAGTCTGAATGTGAAAAATGTAATATTCCTCAACTATGGCTGCTACACCATTCATATATAAGACATAACCTTGTACTTGTCGTAAAGTAGGTAGTAGTAGTTCAAACTGTCACATATATGTGTTGTAGTTGCTATCAGGCAGGAATAGACTTGCTAACAGCCTGAGGTCACAATATCAGAATGTGTTGGATTGCTTGGCTCTCACTGACTTACAGTAGACTAACTATAGCCGCATGGCCTTACTGGGTTCCAGCACCTTTGTGAGGCAGATGCCATTAAGTCTTGTGACATAATGTGAAATATAGCTGAGGACTGTCTCAGCCGCCTGCGCTTAAACACTCAGGGGCTGGGTACGAGTCGGTTTGTGCCCCCGTCAGACCAGTTGAACCGGCTCGGCTCCAGGAAACAGGCGAAACAGAAACAGAAGCTTGAGGCTGGACACTCGTTTCAGTTGTTGGTTCATGTGGATTCACCCATAGGCGCAGCTAAAAAGCTAATGCAGGCGACTACACCTTCATGAAGGTTGTTTTTGTCCACACAACAAACTACGGCCTTCTTCTTCTTCTCCGGGGCAACAAGGCTCCTTCTGTGTGGAGCTCGGGAAACAAAGTTTTGTGTATTTTTAAAGAATATAGTTTAAACTTTGGGGGAACGCAGGTTAAATGTAGCTTTGGAATTAGTGTACATATAAAAATACTGAAATGCTATAAAGCAATGTTCAATATACTAAGCCTGTATAATTGACTGTATACAAAGATGGACAGCTCCCTAAAGTGAAGCCAAAGAAGCTTGATTGCCCCCTGCTGGCTGGCTGCAGTATAGGTCAGAAACCCTGCCTTCTCCATGTTAGCGAGTGTGACATGGGCCAAATTTAAAGCTCAAAATACACATGAAATAATAGTTTCTTTGTCATTTAAGCCAGTTCGATGTATGTCCGCCAAGTTTGGTTTTAATATTATTTTCATGTTACATAAACGGGGTAAAACATCATGATTGACAGCTGAGACTGACTCGCGATTGGTCGAACAATTCAGGACTGATGTCGCGGCTCCACCCCCCGATCGCTACTCTGCAGACCCAAATTACGTCTTCACCACATAGTTTTGCTTCATTTCTGGATAGTGGGAGAAAGTGCAAATCTGTCGTCCATCGTCATAAATAAACTATGATTCATACCAATTAGAGAAAAGACAAACAATTCATCAGTTTTATGATCTTTGTCTAAATGTAACACAACACAAAACTGTCCCAGAGAGAGCCAGGAATGTTAATTCAGAACTTCGTGTATCCCTCCGGCTTCCCTCAGTACGGACGTTTCCTCTTTTAACTTTCCTCCCTACAAAGCATTCTGTTGTGTCCTGGTTCAGAACAACTCAGTCGTGAAATACCTCATGACCTGAGACACATGACTGCACACAAACACACACACACGTTCTGTTCCTGCAACTGTCTTTGTTTAATTGTGCGAGGCGACAACAGAGTAACGCACCGTCACCGAGCCGCAGATAAAAGAAGTTACTCAAACTGCTGTGATCCTGATTGGACCGCAGAAGAATGTGACGAGACGAGAATAAACGTTGCTCTGCTCGGAGCCACCACCATCCGCTCACAGGAGAAATCAAACAAGCGCTTTCACCACACTTTCATTTTATTAATCCTCTGCACTAAAACCAACTTCTCTCTTTTCGAGGATCTGGGTGTGAGCTGAATGTTTAAAGTGTCTCCAACAGAAACCGGTTCCACGTTCACCGCTCTCTGGATTCTTAAGGTCACACGTCTCACTATGGGATGAAACATATGAGAAGCCTGTTCTCCCTCTACCCACACACTGCTCATCACACACACCACAGTCAGTCACGTAATCATATGTTAAACATCATTATCCATGCAGAAGGAGCACGATACAGCAATTAAAGGTCTGACCACAGATGATATGAAGTTTGAGAGATCCACAAACAGTAGAGGAACGTTATGAAACGTGTTTTTATTCCACCAATAAAAGAAGCCCATCTTCACAGACTGTAATTAAAGGATTTTCCCTTCTTACAAAACCTGACATTTTGCACAGCAACTTATAACAAGTGGTGTAAATGTGTTGGTCTCATGTGAGGTTTTCATCTGGGTTTGTTTCGCTGGTAATTAGGAAGGAACTCATTCATTTTGGTGCAGATCCTGATCAGGGAGTTCTTCTGTAATTGATTTCTCAAAGAATTATGTGGGAATCGTGACAGGACATCTTATATAGAATATAAATGTGGTTTTCATAATTTCTACTGAGGGTCATTCTAGTTCGGATCATATCACAAAGTCAGTATGAATACTGATTCCTGAGCACAAGGAAAACAGACGATCTGTTCACATCTGGAGAAACTTAAAACTGAATTCTGTTGGAAAAAGCCCCAGAAAGAAACTGTTGTGTTTGTATGCCGCACACACTATAGACCCACACAGACACACAGAGACTTGCTGAGTCATTTCAATGAAATAACGACATTGTGAGTTATGCAACATGGAGAAGTGTTTCTATCCTCCAGGCAAGTATCTGAGAAACATGATATAAAACAACATGGTTCTCATGTATGAAATAATGTTCTTTATATTCTTTATTATTTAATGGTTGCTTGCTAACTGGGAAACTGAAGCACGTCAGTCAATCTCCACTCTAAATGTCATTTCACGTGACTTCCTACTTTGGTATGAAATAATTTTATATTCATAATATTTTAATTATACTTAATTATAAATAATCATTCAAAAGAAATGTGTCCACGCCCCTACTTTTCTTTTAACAGCCACACGCACCAGTAATTACCAGAACTAAAGGCGTACGAAGCCTGTGGATTAACATGTGCTGAGCTCTCAGGTAACTCAGGTGTGACCTAAATATCCAAGTCACAATAAAGCGTCCCGTGTTATCGCTTCTGCTTCAGGTCGACAGCTCAGTCAGCTCTTCTTATCTGAGTGTTCCCAGGAGGGCAAGGCCTCTCTACTGAGGAATCTGTCAGGGAGGAGTGTGTGTCTGTGTGTGTGGCTTCACTGCCACGACTAAATTTACACAGCTGCTCGACACAAGTCAGCACATTGAGCTCGCACACACGTTCGGGTCACTAGATACTACGTCCACTTCATTCAGTCCCAAGAGGCGGAAATTAAATCAGAACCAAAACTCATTTTAGTGTTGTTGCTGTTAAAACGGTGTTGGACGTTGTGAACAGTGGACTTTGACCTGTCCACAGGCACCACAGAGACTTCCATTCATTACTAACAGCCCAACCAAAACATGACCTCTGACCTTAAACCAGAGCAATTCATAACTTACCCAAACCTTAAGTAAACTATCACAACTTAATGTCCAACCCTGACCTAAACCTCGTTCTTAACCCTGAAACAGATCTTGGAAAGTGGGTCAGAAAGTGAGGACCGGCCCCCGATGTCCTCCCTCCTGAAGATAAATCCACACATATCTTTACACACACACACTCAAACTGAGACATCTGTGCTCCACCCTCCCCTCCTCCCCTTGTGAAACCCTCCCTGTGAGACCCTGGTGAGTGTTTTCTGTGTTTGTGTTTTCATGATTCCCGTAAAACACTGGCCCAGCTGTCTCTCGCTTCCTGACTGAGAGCTCCAGGTAGAGATTCAGTCGACTGGTCTCAACTTGTCTTTCAGGTTAAACCTCAGGACTTTATTTGCACATGCAAACTATGAGGAACTGTATTTTTAACCCTGCTTAGTTTTGCATTTTGTGTACAAGGCCACAGAGATGGGAAAATTCTAAATAAAAGTAAAACTAATGAAGAACAAGTCGAGAATAGAGAGAAGTCGATCTTATAATATATCAAACGGACAAGGAAATTCTATTATCACATAAACGCATGTTAACGATGTTTGTACTTTGTGAACGTTAAACTTATTTTATTATTATTTTGCATTTCTGGAAGGAAGTTGAAGTGTCAGGGAAAAAATAATTTAAACATAAACATTTAACACGTGATATATTTTGTACAAAATGCCCTGTGTATATTAACTTGAGATTGTTCTTCAGAATCTGTTTTAGCAACAAGGAAATTCTCTTTTGGTGTGATGAGTTTGTCAGTTGAGGAGGAACCACACTAACTCCACAGATGGAACTCTGGCAGATTAGAGGTTTTTATTCTTAAACTGATCCTCAAGCCTTCACACCCTCCTCCTGCCACCAGCTTCTTATCAGGGGTGTTTACTTTCCATGACTCAACCTATGCTTAGAGAGGAGAGCTCTGTGACTCATGCATGTAAATAATACAACTAGGAGAAGCAGAACACTAGTGCATCTCTGCTGAGCTCTTGTGCTACAAGACTTCATTAACATTCCTTTCATAAATTCAGGCCTAATGTGTAAATGTTATTAAATGTCAATTCAACAGAAAACTCAGATGAAAAACAAGCTGTTGTTTCAACCTAATTTGAAATTAAAGGCCTGATCACAAAGTTGTTATCGATACGAACTTTTTGTTGGTAACTAGACACCTAAGGCTGCATATTGAATGTTGTTGGTGTTGTTGATTGAACTTGATTAGTTTACGACCATTGTCTTTTCCTCTGAGTCGCATTTAAAAGCAGCTAAATTAAATTGTAACACTTGAAATTTGATTTACAGTCGAGGAGCGAGCTTCATCACCTGTGCAGGCACGAGTAGATTAGCTTTCTGCTACTGCCATTAGAAAAAGCACTTCACACACGTAACTTGCGTACAGAGATATTTATTAGAAAAAAAAAATAAGCAAAGCATTTTACAAAACCAAACACCTGCAATAACAGACTGAGCTACTTGAGATCTGATCAGGTTTTATCCAGCTTTAAATAACAAAAGCCACGATCAGCGAGCGGAAGATAAATCTATATACACAAAGGAAAAAAAAGAAACACGTTGATAGTTTGACATCAAGAATTTGGCTCGAGGCCCCTTTCTGGACTTGAAGCTGTAAAGAAGAAGGTCGGTAAACAGGGTGGGTGGGTTTTCAAAAGGAGTGGGCAACATGGAGTCATTTTATTGACGCTAAGAATTTGGAGGTCTGGCAACTGGTGCGAGGAGTGTGAAGGAATCTCTCAAGTCTACAACACTACTGTGAGCTCGTACTCACGCCTTTGCATCGAGTCTACAAACACACACTGTCTGGTGGTGGGACAGGAGTACGTGTGGGGATCGAACAGGGGACTGAGAGACAAGCATGTACAGATGCTTCACCAGACGACCCCCCCCAGTCCCCTGCTCTACACTAATCTCAACTTCCACAGGCTCGGTCCGTCTCTTTCAGCCGCAAGTTTCACACTTCCACTCTCACGTGACGTTTTTCTTTAATCTCTTAAGAAAATGAAATATTGCCAAGACTACAATGCTGCTAGTTACAGCATGTGGGCACTGGAGCAGAAACACGAGTCCACCGCAGAGAGACTGGACCACAGCTTCTTATTTAGCAGCAGAGCTGCTCTTGTTGCGGCGCTTGCGAACTTCCTCCATCAGATCCTTGAGATACTGAATCTCACGGCTTATGGACTCTGCCTTCTCCTCCAACTCTTGGTTCCTCTTCTCCAGCTCATCACACTCGGTGGCCAACAGGTCATTCTCGACCCGCTTCTTCTGCCGGTAGCGAGTGGCTGCCGTCTTGTTCTGCGCCATCTTCTTCAGTTTCTTCTCAACCACCCTGGGAGCGCCGGACACCGACTTGACCTTGGCGGCCTTGGCTGAGGGGGAGGAAGAGGCGGTGGGCTCTGGTTTGGTGTAGGGCTTTGTCCTGGAGGAACCAGTTGTAGAAGAGGGGGTGAGAGAAGGAGAGGGGAGACGAGGCGGTGAGCCGGCAAGTGAGTCGATTCCAGAGTCGACATCACAGTCGTTGGATGGAGACTGGGATTTAACGGATGGCTCAGGGACAGAGAAGAGGGCTGGCTCTTCTTTGTTGGCAACCACCAACAAGAAGGGACCGGGGATTGGGAGGGAGACCATAATGGGGCTGGTGGCCCGAATGCTTCCACTTGGATCCTGGATGATGGCGGCAGTGACAGTTGTGGCCACTTCGTCCAGCACGCCGACTTCACTTAGCTCGAAGGCGGGAGGCGGCGAGGGAGGCTCAGACTTCATAACAACAACCTGAGCCACCTCTATCTTCTCAGCCTCAGCTTCCACAGGAGGAGGGAGGTCAGGGATATCGGGCAACGACAGACCAAGCGCCAGGCTCTCAGGAGAGTCGAGATCCAGATCCATCTGGGAGTCAAGAGAGGCCAGGAGATCCTCAGGAGAACTGGGAGAATCATCAGGTGAGCAGGCGCCAATGAGGGATTCAAAGTCAAACTCGCTCAGGTCGATTTTCTCTGTCATCCATTCCATGCCTGCAAAGGTGTCATCTGTTGACAAAGATTTATTTCCATTTAATCAAAAAGAAAGTATTTAATTATCTTTATTTAATGATGACCTCAAGCTAAAATCAGTTTTCTACCAACACCTGCCTCATGTTTCTAACTTTGGCACTAGAAGACATAACAGTGTTTACCAAGACACACGCCTAACAAACAGGTTTTTAGGATGTATGAATATGATGTGGTAAAGTGATTAAGTACTTTAATCGTCCTTGCCACCTGCTGCCAATAAACCGATCAAAGAAGAAGAGACATGCCTGTATAAAATATGTACTTATGGTCTGGAAGCAATTCAAAAGCAGAAACCCTCGTCCTTCACATATCACTAATGACAGTGACAAGAAAGCTTCCAGTCACCCTCACCTTTGCCATCGTCTGCTCTGATGTGGGGGTCGAGCAGGCCGCCGGCACTCAGCCAGGGGAGGGAGTCCACTCCGGCCTTGGTTCCCAGGAACGAGGAGGGATGGGCGGGAGGAGGAGAGGGGGGTGGAGAGGACGACAATGTCTGATAGGGAGACGGGGAAGATGCGTAGGAGGAGAAAGAGAGGGGGGGCGAGGCTGGCGCCTTCCCCTCCAGAGAAGAGGAGGGAGAAAGAGCTTCTTCTTCATCTTGGTCCAGAAGGGGCCCCATGTGGTCAGCCGTCAGAAACAAGGGTTCTGTGCACAAGGAAATTCTTCGTTAAGTATCAGACTCTCTCTACAGAATATGCAGTTGTTAGAGTTTATAATCAAAACCCTGCTTCAGAGCAAATCCATTATCCCAAAGTTATATAAAAAAAGGACGGTGTGTGTCACCAACCTAAGTACAGGGCCCCCACGTCCGCCAAGGCCAACTGCGAGAGTGTCATGGCTGCTGCTGGTCAGTGTTCGCCGCGAATGGGTGATTAAAAACAAAGGAGAGTCCGATGGCGACGTTAATAAGTCGAGGGGTTTGGTTCTGCTGTCGGCGGCAGCAAAGCTGAGGGTGGATGTCGAGAGAAACCTGGGTAAAGGACACAGAGATGCAGATTACGTTAGGAGGAGAATACATGGGCAAACACTCAGTGGGAATAACATTGATTACGGCTCCTTCTGGATTTCACATCTTTTGTCCCTCGTCGTCGTTCTGGGCTGGAAACCAAAAGGTGACGGGGTCTTAAATCTGCTACACACTCGTTTTTATAAATGTGTGTTCTTGTGACCTAAATATTTTGTGTACATCTCTTTAAACCCAACAGTAACCGTACCAGCTGTTATATAAAACTTAATTTCATGTTGAAACATTTTCTTGTTTTACGTTTGTGCTCTGATGCTGCGTGATGTTGGTTATATCGTTTTAATTCATGTCCGCTGTCTTTACTTTATACGTTTTAATGTGTACAGCTGCTGTTTGAAATGATGACATTATGATTAATAACACCAGCACGAGGGGCTGTGGGTTACTACTGCAAATCTCCCCATGACGTCGACCCTCGTGCAAACAATGACAGTTCCTTGTACGTGTTCGCTGACGTCACGCCGGCTGACAACCGTCTCTGGAGAAGGGGGGGGGGGCATTTTAGCCTTTCCGGTGACTGGAAACGCCCCGCCCTCCACCGGGGGAAAACATTGCCTAATTTGGTCATGTTTCGGTCGGAAGCCCCGCCTTTCGGGTGGAGGACGTCCACCATTTTCACAACAGAGTGCGCGCCATTTTGGCCGCGCCACGTTGTCAAGAGTTTTTCAAAACACACTACGCACAATTAAACGTGGGAAAAACACGTAAACTGCCAAACAGCTACTGACGACTGCGTGAGTTTTAAATAATCTTGCGTTAACGAGCCGCGATTTAACTCTTAAGAGAGCGAAGAGGAGGCGAAGGAGCGGCTCGGGTCTATCCTCAGCTGACACTGAAACCAGACACCGACACAAAGACCCACATTCCCCCCCGATCAGCTGTTCGTTCCCCCGCTGGAACTTCCGAGGAAAGCACCCCCACTCCCGTGAGTCCGTGCGGGTCTCGCCGCACCGGACAACGTCACCGGCGCTTCCCGGGGCATTTAAGAGTTTAAAACAAATAAAAGTACTTACGCCATTTTGCCAGAAACAGCCATTGCAATTCGCCGCTGCACTGCCGGGTTGATGCCGCTGCACAAGTAGCCGCCGCACGCCTTCAGTGAGCCATAACAGCGTGGGGAGAGAGAGTCCGTGGAGAGGAGTGAGAGAACGGGAGAGAAGCAGGAGCAGGAGGAGGAGGAGCAGGTCAGAACATAAACAACACGCAGAGGCAATCAGGAAACTGTCCGCGCGAGGAGGAGGTCACCCGGGACTATATAGAGCGAAGCACCGCTAACCGTGCTCCTCCGCTGTATCGCCCCTGCAAAGCTGCGATCACTCCGCAGGATTCTGGGTTGTGATTGGCTGGACTCGTGCTTGATAATATAGTTCCTCTACGTACACGTCGAATATAGGTCACAGACAAAATGTAAACATAAAGCTGATGATGGGTTTTTACACCTCAGACAAAATAATTAAATATCTAACTATCGTATGTGGAAACAGAAGAACTTTAATCTTTGTATGTGTTAAACTCAGTATAAGAGTTTTTCATTCAGTCCATATTTAACTAGATTAAATGTATATATTATTACATTTAATATGTGTATATGTCTCAATATACAGTAAAAACATTGGAATATATCTCTTAAACTTACATTTGATTAAACTCTCAGTATTCACATGTTAAGATGCTGTTTAATCAGAGTGGACGTTTTGGATACTTCATCCTTCATTCAGTCCAAATGGATTTCATCAGTAATTTGTACTTAATTTGTTTATTACATTACATGTTGTTGTAAGAAATTAAATCACAAGTTACTCATGAACAAACATCGGTAGGAACATACAATCATATCTGTGTATTCTACCATCACATATGTCGACAGGCCTTTTCCTTTCTGTGGTTGGTCCCTTCACTATATGTTGTTTTTCTATATTAGCTGTTGCTGTGTCATCACATCAGCAGTAGTCAGCCTCTTGCTCAGACTCAATAAAAAGGTCTCCTGTGAATTCACTGCAGCTGCTGGATAAACTGCATGAACCCTGCTGGAGTTCACAAAGCTGAGTGCGGGTCCGCCCTCTAGTGGGTAGAATCACACAGGCATCTTTTATGAATATCTGAGCATCATGTGGTTTAACCCAGAACAGCAAATACTGAAAACAAGAGGGGCTCAGCGCAGAGGGTTTACTCTATGTAATCAAAGTTAACTACAAGGATGGAAACTGTAAAAAGGTGGGTTATAAAGTTTAGAGAATGACTTAAAACAAACAAGCAGACAATATACTTACTGAACAAGTCCTTGATTTGCATGAGCTCTTCCAGTTCATCATTGAGCACGTCTGCCAGTCGGTGAATTTCATTTGCAAATTGGACTCAAAGCCGTTCTTCACCCTGTTCATCTTTTCCTTGGGGGAAGTAGATCTCAATGCCAACCATGAATATTCAAATTAGTCAAATAAATTATTAAGAGCTCTTTTCTGGGAAGAGTCTTGTGAGTCGTGGTTTAACTCTTGTAAAATCTGCCCTTTTTTGAAAAACCTTGTTGCAAGTAAATTTATTTCGACTACAGCCTGAACGAAAGAGAAAACTTTAGATTTTAGTTCCGACAGAATCAAATAAATCCTGGTTGGAATCAGGACTGGAGGTGAAATCATAACAATGCACACGGAGAGTAATCAGAATATCTGTCTCTTGAATTATGGAGAAGTTTAATTCTGTGAACTTCTAATGTATCAGCCTATTTCTACTTTTTCATTTTAGACATGTGAAAACAAAGGTGACGAAATGAGATGATGAATGACCCATATGAGATATTTCATTATGTTTATTTGGCATAAACTCTTGAAAAATAGTCACAATAGATCCGAACGACTAGACAATGACAATAACTAGAGCCTGTCCAAAAGTATCCATCAGCCAGTATGCACTGATATGAAAACTGCATTCTATAGAATAAATAGTGCAGAAATGATGTGTATTTATTTGTACAGTTTATTTTCTTAATTCACGTTCAATTTATATCGTTGTATTTGTGTTTTCTTTTTTATTTATAGTAAAGTTTATGGTTGAACTATAAAATATCAAGCCACAATTACATTTCTTTTTCCTCATGTTTTATGAATTACAGCACATTATATTTCATGCTGGTAAATCAAACGTTCCCTGTGTTTGAAGTCCAAACACCAACAGCAAATAAAAGCGTTTCTCCTCATGGTTTCCTTCTTTCTTTATGAGATGTGAAGTCGATCCAACTTCCAGATCATAGCCTGGTCCAGGAATCTACTTTGATCCACAAAATGCAGCCCAGATGTCTCTTCTCATGCTGCAGTGTCCTTGTGTTGGTTTCATTTCTTCTCCTCGACAGTCCTGCCAAAGTATTCCTTCTGGAACTGCTGGAACTCCTCCTCTGTGAACAACGACTTGGCTGTCTTTGGCTTCTTGGCCGGTCGCTGTGGGTGATTCCTAGACTGTCTACCCGTATTGTGATTCAGGATCTAAGTGGGAAGAGGAACAATTGTACAAACTCATTTGATTAGACAAGTGAAGAGAAGCAGCAGCAAATATAACGTAAAGGAAACATCATCAAATAATATAAAAAAATAACCATACATGTAGGATTGTGTTCCAAACAAGCCTTTGTGATGTCTCTCTTACATTTATACTTAAAAGCAAAGTATTGTAGTTGTCTATTAAGTTATGAAAATAGTGTTTGCTAAAGGTGGAAACTGCAGGATTTCCCTCCACGGTATAGTAACATCTCAACCTCACTCTGTAAAGTGATAGAATTTTACACAACATATATAATATGAATCTAGACTGAATGTTGATGACAGTGGAGCAGGGCCGAGGCCGTTCTTACCTTCAACGTGTCTTTATCTGTGGTTTTGCAGACAGTTCCCAAAAAGTACTTGAGGTTTGCCTTCATGTGGCTCTTCCCTTGCTTCTTCCTGAACTCCTCTATAACAAACAATGGAGGAGACGAGGCACAATATTATTACAAAGACGGTGCAACATCTATTAAAGCACGTTAACGGTGAATAGTGTGATTTAACTGAAACTTTTCAGGACTATGAGCAGACGGACCCACTGCAGACTTGATCCTCTTGTTTTTGACCGTGGTCTTGCTCTTGCCGTGGCCCCGGCGGCCCTGCAGCAGTTGGACCTGCTTGGTGACTCCCTGCCGCTTGGTGCTCACCAGCTCCATCACGTTGGCTGAGCTGGGCGTCTGCTGCTGCTTCCTCTTCTTCTTCTTCCCTTTATTGACGTCTGGCAACGGGCACAGGACACAGAGAGAGAGACAGAAAGGTTAAACAAGGTCAAATAGTCCTGCAAAAACACTGCGTTTGACTCTAAAATGCAATAACTACTTATGACCGTCCAATCTGATAACTATGGCATTAAATATCTCATCTATAATATTTTTAACTGTGATAAACTGTGTGCAATCTGTCCTTTCTTTCTTTGTTCAATGTTTGCACCAAATATCGTTGTATTTTGTGCAAAACAAGGACAATCAACGCTTTCTGTTCTGTTCTCTATGACGTGAGGTAACTGGCCAATGACTCGAACCACTTGAAATGAAGTTTTCGTCATCGTTTCATGAGCATTAAACACTTGATTCGTTGTTCCTTTGGAAACATGTCAGTGATATTCAAGAGACATGAATTAGCAGCAGCAGCAGCAGCAGCATGAACGAGAGCAAACTCCCACACGATGCTAACGCTCGTTAGCTGACGAGCTAAGAGGCCGAGCTGACCTTTGATATCGTGGCTGAGCAGCTCCAGTCCTCTCCGCAGCAGAGACGCGGACATCCCGAGGAAACTTCAGTCGGTCGAGTCAACAAAACAAGAAACAACGTTAAAACAGCCGAGCGGCGACACGTGAGATCCGTCAACATCCGCAGAGGAACTTCTGTGTGCACCGGTCAAAACCTACCGGGTAGGAAACAGCCGAAGCGTCTGTTCCTACCTAATAACAACAACACTACTACTACTAATAATAATAATAATGAATACATAAATACATAAATGTAATAATGAAATTATTTATAGAGCACTTTTCAACACAAAGTACAAGGTGCGAATCCCGGTTATTATTATTATTATTATTACTACTATAACCCAACACTAGGTACTACTGCTACTATAAATAATAGTAGTAATAATAACAACAACAACAACAACAATAATAATAATAATAATACACAATCATGTGCAATTGCAACTTTACTTTAGGCTGATAGTGATAGTGTAAGTATACTTATGGGCATTATAATCACATTCTAATGTTATTATTATTATTATGACTACTATACTACCACTACTACTATAGTTATAGTTATCATTATTACTATTTTGTACTAATATTTCATTAATGTTACATTTGCACCTTTGTTTTGCCTGTAAGTTAATCGTTACAAAGTAATCACATTACTGTAACGAGTCATCACTCACTTCCAGCTGCTGCAGGGGCGTGTACTTGTTGCTCTCCCTCTCCCTCTCTCCCCTCCCTTTCTCCCTCTCCCTCTCTCCCCTCCTTCTCTCCCTCTCCCTCTCTCCCCTCCTTCTCTCCCTCTCTCTGACCTTTGGCCCAGGGTTTTCTGTAGAAACTGTAGAAACTGTGAGACCTGTCTCCCTCCTGCTCTATCAACATGGCGCGTCAGGCACTGGTCACCAGTAAGTGGCTGGCGGAGGCTGTGGGGGCTCAGGGGAAAATGCGCGTCTTGGACTCGTCTTGGTATTTGCCGAAGCTGAGACGCAGCGCCCGCAGCGAGTTCAAGAGGAGGCACATAGCGGGCGCAGCTTTCTTTGACATAGACCAGTGCTGCGACAAAACCTCTCCTCTGGACCACATGCTGCCGTCGGAGAAGTTCTTCGCAGACTATGTGGGAAACCTGGGAATAGAGAACGATACGCACGTCGTGGTGTACGACGCCAGCGAGTTCGGCGCGTTCTCTGCGCCCCGCGTGTGGTGGATGTTCCGGGTGTTCGGGCACCGCGCGGTGTCGCTCCTCAACGGGGGCCTCAGGAACTGGGAGCTGGACGGTGGACCCGTCAGTGGCAAGTACCAGAGACCAGCACCGAGCGAGTTCAAGGCCTCTCTGAACCGGAGCTGGGTCAAGACCTATGAGGACATGCTGGATAACCTGGACACCAAGAAGTTCCAGGTGGTAGATGCCAGGCCCGCGGGCAGGTTCAGAGGACTGGACCCTGAACCCAGAGACAGTGAGTGGTCTGTCAGAGAGTCCGTTTAATCGTAACAATCTCCAGTTAATTAAACCAATATATGATCAAACAAATCATAGTGAGAAATAACTCAACTTCAGTCCTATTTGATCAGGAGCTGCGTCCTGCAAACATCCTTAGATCTTATAACTTAAACAACCAAAGGCTGGACAAGGTCAGAACGAGTTTCATGACTTGTCTCTGCTCAATGGACATTTTAATAATGTATCAAAACCACCTTACTTCTTCACAAAGAGGCCAAATATAAACTGAAAGAAGGCAAAACCAGACTTGAATGAATCCAGGCTTATTGATTGCACTGACCACGTTACACATGGTAAGTGATTAAGACACTGTTCATTCATTGGTCAGATAAGTAGAAGTGATACTGTATAGGAGCAGATAGGATAGGACATCACCATAACACAAAGAAAATCACATTATCTCAATTTACAGGCTAGTAGAAGGGATTGTTGGATATTTGGGCTTTAAAAATGACCTAAATGATGAATAAACAACATATTAATAATAAACTATAAATCACACCAGGGAATCAAATCACTCATTGGACCAGGGACGTTATTCAAACTGCAGCTTTTCTGTCAGAACACTTGGTTGTTAAATGATAATCTATTATGGTTCTCTGGAGGCTGCCGCTTTAGTGTCACTCTGAAAAGGTAAAAACGATATTTAGATTTTGTGAGCAGTGCCTGAAACATCACACTTAAAAGACAGATCTGTCACGTGACATTTAGTCCAGCAGCAGATGTCACAACAAACCGCTCCGGTACGGTGCGGTTTCAAGTTATCAACATTTGACTTCACGATCTATGAGACGATCATTTACTTTATTCGGCACAACAGTCTTCTGAAAGCCTCTGCTTGACTTCCTTGTATGTGGCTTTCCTGCAGAGTTGATTCAGGGCAAACACTGAATCACTCAACAACACAAATACACAGTGAGCAAACAGGACCCATGCAGTTTATCTACTGATCTACAGTCACTGACCCATAAACTACATATAACACACACACACGGGCACACAGGGTCAGTGTGTTGATATTAAAACGGTCTCACAGGAGGACAGGAGCAGGGAATGAGTGGATCTCTACGCAGATAGATGATGACAGTCCGTGTGCAGTGATAAGCAGTACGTGCCCTATCTTCGTCTTCGACTTTTAGACTTTTCTCACATACATACACACACACACACACACGTATATGTACTGCCACTCACACTATAGATACACACACAATAATCCCCAGTGCAGTGAAAAGCTTTGTGTTGGTTCAGTGCCCGTCTGCAGGTGAAACTCCATAAATCAGTATCGGCAGTGAACTTTGACCTCAGACACTGAATACAGCTGAATTCAGTGCAGTGCTTGTGAGGCTACTGTCAAATTAAAGTCATAATTCCACAGCATATATCTACTGCTCATATCCCTGTGGACATTTTGGAACTGAGCATTTTGGTTTCCAAAGGATGATCCTCACAATTACGACTTTGTATCAAACCTCAATATGTTTTGGGACCAAATACATTATTGTCACTGTATAAAAACCAAAACATGGTATAAGTACACACTTCAGAATCTCTAACTCGTCTCTCTTTCTCGTTGATTGACAGACACGGAGCCTGGCCACATCCCCGGCTCTATCTGCGTGCCTTTCAACTCCTTCCTGTCCACGTCGGGTCACTTCCTGCCCAAGGAGCAGCTCCAGACGGTGTTCGGCCGCGCAGGAATTGACCTCAGTCGCCCTCTTTGCATCATGTGCGGCTCAGGTGTGACTGCGTGTCACGTGGCGCTTGCGGCCCACGAGTGTGGGAACCTGGAGACGTCGGTGTACGACGGCGGGTGGTCGGAGTGGTACACCCGCGCTGTTCCCGAGCACGTCATATCTGAAGGACGAGGGAAGCACTTGTGATTGGCTGAGAAGTACAGGTCGTGTGTTTGGTGGTTGGAGACTGGATCAGACTGGGACTGACTGACAGGAGAAGAAGGAGGATGTCCTTTGATTGCTGTTGGGGAAAGGGTTTAAAGGAATAGTTTTACATTGTGGGAAATACTTGTTGTCTGATCTTAACCAAGGTTAGATTAAAAGATTGATACCTCTCCTAACCCTAAATACTATATGAAGCTACAACCAGCAGCTTGTTAGCTTAGCTTAGCACAAAGGCAGTTAAAGGAAGCTAAATTACACCTGCCTTGTTTGGCCCGGACCTTTGTGGTCTCAGTCCGGATCAACCTGAATCATGGTTTTTTTCATGGTTCTTTTTTGGGATAAACAATGGAACACAGACGTGAAGCTTGGTTCAGACTTTCCGAGTTTAAGAAGATACTTTCTCGTCTGTTTACTCACACAAATGTAAAATCTTTGACATTGAGCTCACAGATGAGCATCAACATCCTCTGTTTGAGTTCCCAACATGTGAAACTATTTCTTCAAGAAAACAATAAAGTATTGAAACATAGATCACGACTAGAAATCTTTTCCCCAAATATACAATGGATGATTCCTTTTCTAACATGTTGAAAAGATTTGTTTACAGCTTCAATGCTTGTGTCTATTAAAACACTTTGAATCACAACGGGTCAATGTTAATATATTTGTGTGTGTGTATATATTTGTTTAGACTCAAGGTTTGTTGGTTATTGATCACATCTCTGATACTTTGATTGTCAAATAACAATTATAAGACACTGTTTTCAAATATAGTTTTTTCTTTGGGAATTCTTTGAATTTCTTTGTCATTCCAAGGTTTTGCTTGTGGTTATAAGAGAAAATTTAAACTGGTAACTCAATGTGATTATAATTCTCCTTGGTTGACTTGAACATTTAAAAGTGGTTTTGTTTTAAAGATTCTGAACTGTACAATTTGTCATGAAAACCTGCTAATGCCCACATGAGATGGAAAAACGAGAATCATAGCTAATAATAAAAATAAAGAAATACACAACAACACACTTTTGGCACTAAAAGTAATTTTCCTGTGACACATATCCCCCTGCTTTGAGCATAGATACACAATGTTGACTATAACTGGTTGAAATTCTAGGAGCTCGTAAAAAACGGAAGTGAGACAGAATATCTAGTTCCTCATTTTCTGTTTCACGGGAGAACTTATCCGAATAGCGTCAACCTTCCATTTCCTTTAATGGAAGCCGTTGAAGCAACACGAAGAGGAGGCCACCTGATTCTTTATCTCGGCTCTTCCAGCCAGAGGGAGTAGCCATCCTATCCTGGTCGTAACTGGTGAGTGTGTCGGTCCGACAAAGAAATTATTTCTCTTATCTTGCTAAGAACACGGAGTCCAAAGGCAGAGTACTGTCCCTGTAAGCAACCTGATATTCTCTTACTAGCAAAAAAGTGAAAAGTTAAATGTACTTAATACTCCTGTTCATATTTTTCTATTTTATTGTTACAATGTGAATAAAAGTCAACAGAGCACGTTTCATGATGAATTCAAACAGCCTCCACTTGAGGGCAGCAAAGCACTAGAACAGTTTTTCACTATTGTACATGTTGCAGCTACAGCAGGAACTCCTCGAGTTTAACATGTGCCCTTCGTTTTATTGTTTATCTTGTGTGCATGACATAATTTACAAAGAATTCATGTGCGTCACTAATGATGGACAGAATGTTTTATTTTCACCTTGGAGCGTCACATAGTAAAATTCGTGCTGCTCTTGTATGAAGACACCTGATTGTCCTCAGTGGGAATCATTTGCTGCACAAACTTGTCTTCTCAAGGTAATTGTGTATAAAAGTTAATCGATTGTGTGGGGAACAAATTATCTTGTGCGATTAAAGAGAAAATCCCTTGTACATTCTGAAAATGTGATGGAGATTAGTTAATTAACGAACACAGACAAAATCACATTAAGGGGGATTTCCTTGGCACCTAAATTGGGAGAGCACATGCTTCTGTCACTTCTTAAAACATGTGATTGTGACACAACGACATCTTGGAAAGTCAAATGGGGTTTCCATCTCATCACATCTTTTGAACAGAAGCCACACTAACCACTGTTTTCCTGTAAGTCATATCAAATCATTTCAGATCCTCAGAGAAGAAACTAACTTTTTCAGTACAACCTGAGTCCACCGCCTTCTCGATAGGTGCGTGTTAGTCTGACAGAACCGGCAGAGTTCTCGCAGGACGGGTAGGTTTCTTCTATGAGTTAACTCTAATTGAGCGAGTCTGTGGCAGGAAGTGATGCTTTAGCAGAAGTGATCATGAAGTTTTACAGGACGATAGAATCGAGTGTGGTTGGTTTATGTGATGAAGAAAGATTAGAGCCGATCTAAATGTGTGTGTGTGGTTGTGTGTCAGTGATAGTGACCTTTACACATTGAATCTTTCTTTGATAAGATCCACAAATGAAAACGTTTCTTTTAGATCTTGCAATTTCAAAGAAAGCAAAAAAAAAAAATTTTAAATCCTGGATCTGCCGGGAAATGTAATGGCTTCTTTTTCTTGTCTCATAGAAATCTGTATCCATGATATTATGGCTTCATTTTTCTGAAACAGGAGGAATCCATGTTTATATCTATACATTGAAAGTAGCATCTCAGCAGTCAGTGTGGCATTATACATCTTAATGCTATATGAGACATAGACCGTGAATAAAGCTGGACTGAAGTATCCCAGATGCGAACGCTGCCATGTTGCGTATATTTGAAGCCAGAGTCTGTGCAGTGGTGATTGGGGGATAAAACCAAACTTACAGGGAACATGAACATGAACAGACATCAGTGCGATACCTAAAATGACAGAAGCCATCTTCGAGAAATTTATTTGACGTGTACTTTTTAGTTCGGTCCATGTCCCGACAACCAACATGGAGGAGGTGGGACTTGTGACCTATACTGCAGCCAACCACCGGGGGGGGGGGGGGCAGATATTTGGCTTCAGTTCTGGGGGGGCTGTCATGTCGTCCATCTTTATGTATGCAGTCCATTAGAGGCTGTGACTTTAGAAACCTTTGCACCAGTATCATCGAGAACGTGAAGCATGAGGAACTTACTATAGATGATGGAGTTTTTTTTTCTTTGTAAAAACAACAGTAGCTTACTGGGAAGGGAAGAGAAGAGGGTGAGGAAGTGGTTCATGTGTATGTGTGTCTGTGTGTGCTTTTTGTGCGTGTGTAGTTTTTTGTGGTTTCATTTCTTTGTCTCTATGAAATGGAAGAGAGAGAAAGTGAGTAAAAAAAAAAAATTCATTTTGGTCTTGGAGCAGGTTGGGGGAAGTCCAAATGTCAGAAGAAGATTAAAAGACGTAACTTTGAAAGTTAGTTTTGAGAAAAGTCGTCCATCGAGCATAGCACCTGATGAATTGAGATTAGAAAGAGTTGAAACCCCCGGTGAGGTTTAAAGTGGATGCTTGTGCAATTTGGTTCAGTCAAATAATTAACTGTTTTTAAACATGTCCCACTTGTGTCTTCTATGTGATCAAATCTTTTGTCAACGCCATGTCTTATTTTATTAACATAAACAAATGAAACACAAAAAATCATAAAATTGGGCTCAGAACGCAGACTCTGCTGGCTCTGCTCATATCCAGGATATTGGAGCTTCATTTCTGGATAGTGGGAGGAAGAGGAGACACATCGTCAGTCTCTATAATTTCTAGATTTCTACTTTTGTAGCTTAAAAGTTCATATAACCTTTGGTGCGAGTGGGTGTTTTACATCTTATGCGACAGAAACTACAAAGAACTTCTTCTACTTATATTTGGTTTAAACATTTTGATTTTTTTAAGCTACCACAGAGTATTTATTTATATGTGTATATATATGTATATATACACATATATATAAAGAGTATTATAAAACATTACATATACTGTGACCTTCAGAGGATCTATTCAGTTGAGGACTTGAAAAGAGGACTTAAACTGGTCATCTTCCTGGTAACTGACACGTTCGCTTGTTTCCAATAAAACACACTAATGGAAATGTTGTTCACTTCAGGTTTGTGACATCCCTCAATGATAAGACAAATTAATCTGTAATCTGATTCATGTTGTTTTAAGAACAGGAAGTCTAGTAAGCAGGAAGTGTACCGGTAACATAAAAACATTTGGGTTCTCAGAATACGTTGACCTTCATCCTTTGTTAAACCACAATAACAGGAGAACTCAGTAAAAACCTGTGGTTTCCCCTGCGCATGAAAATGGAGAAAAAGTATATATAGAAATATGTATAAATGCTGTGTGTGCACAGAAATGTGTTCTTGCTAATATGTTTGTCTTTTGTATGTTCAATCTTCACACCTTTGAGTTTTACTGTGGGGAGCAGAGTTAGATTCAAACCGAGAGACATCTTGATTATTGATTTCTTAGAAGTGACCTTCAGTGAGTGTGAAGATTATTTCCACATCCTCCTTGACATTTGTCTGACGTTCTCTTACAGGGAGTCAGGTGGAATGAAGCCAGCACTTTAAAGCAGTGTCATCAACAGGTGAGACAGTAAAGTCTTTTAGTATAAACGACGGACAGTAGATGTAGAGCTTAGATTAGTTTTGAACTTTTACATCTGCCAAGATACAAGAATAAACTTCCATGTGTGAAGAATAACAATAATTTAACATCCCACCTCTCAGCGAGTGGTGCTTGATGTGGTGAGGGGTGAAACTAAGCATGAGGCTTTTCAATACTTTTGCGTTTTTTAAATCTGAAATCTTCTTTTAAAATATAAATCAAAGGGGACCTAAGTGCTGCTGTACAGGACTCTGGATCCCAGCTATAGGGGGAAGAACATAAAAGATAAAAAAATCGAATGTGTTGAACCCGAAACTTGAAGTGTGACTAAACATTCAACATAAATTTGGCATATTCAAACAGGTGTTTATCACCCATGGAACCAGACTGAGGGCAGATGTTTCTGCTTTTTGCTCTCAACTGTGGGCGTCACAGCGATATCTTGTTGCTATCTTTGTGGTCAGGGTGATGTCATAAAAATATAAGTAGGTTATAGGTATAAAATATGACACGTCATCGCTCTCTCACTTGTCCTCGGTTGCATCTGCTTCCTCTGCACAGAGTGAGAAGGAGGAACGAGTGAGTTACAGGCCGGAGCAGTCGACCATCTCTCTGGAAACAACAATCCCGGAGGTTTTAGATCTCCCAGAAAAAAAACCCTCATGATTGATGACACAACAAATGGAGAGAAATAAGAAAACTGCTCTGCTGGTTCTTCTCGCTGTGCTTCAAGTCCTCAGCGTCAGGATGGATTGTCCCGACCAGCCAGATAAAAGTTAGTGATTTAATGATTTATGTAAAGATCTTCTGAAAAAATCTCACATGACAGACTTGGCATTTCACTATTTCCCCACAGATCTCACCTGCTACACTGACTACTTCCGTAACATCACTTGTGTGTGGAACAGTGCATATGATCACAGAGAGGCTCCGTGCACACTTCACGCCAAAAGGTTGGTTGATAACACAAGGTAAGGACGGCAATCACAAAGATATCATATATGTACTCAAGTAATACTGAGTGCAGTGAAATGAACTGAGCGTAATCTTTTTCTGATTTTAATTAGATATAGATACAATGCTTCCTGTGACCTGGAGCACGCTCATGTGTCCGGGCCGGCGCTGAGGAAGTGCACCTTGGACTTCCAAAAAAATAACAGGGTAAGTTTAAAACACTAGATCCTGTTAAATATCTGTGCTCATCAAATACGAGACAAATGGTCCTGTATTTACATTTGATTCAAACCTGTCTAACGTGCAGGGACACAGCATCTATACATTTATACACCTCCAGTGTGTTCGACAGGTAATTTTGTGAGTGTACAAGTTCAGCAAAGTTAAAAGCCGAGTCCCCCTAGTCCAGTCGATACTTCCAATGCTTTACATTTGCATAATCCACACCTATCGGCTCGTTTGTTATGACACCGAACAAAGTCAGGGAAAGTGATAACTATAAGTGATAAATTGGAGCATGTAAACCTTTTCAGGTGATAACACAAACCCTGATATGAGCAGAACATGTTAAAGCTCTTATTCAGGAGCGAAACTGTCCAGCAGCTCTGATTCATTTACATCTTGTTCATCTTGTATTAATATTCTTTTGTTAAATGTTTTCTCAGTTCCAGTCCTTCCACGAACTGTCCATAACCCTGAAGTGTACCCCTGCCAAGCTGAATTTTACAATTTTCTACATGCCAGTCTGCCACAGTGAGTATGATGAATGAGTGTCTGTGACTTACCTTGTAAGCGATTCATGGTGACCAACAAATCATTTGTGTGATCCCGCAGTAAAGCTGAATCCTCCAGGTAAACCAGGTATCAACGGCACCACCGCTTCCTGGCTACCCGAAGTGGAGGAGGACACAAGAATCACATTATACAGTGCCCAGCTGCAGTGGAAAAGATGGGATCAGTCATGGAGTGTGTGTATACATTGTGTTTGTTTTAATTGTGTGTGTGTGTGTGTGTGTGTGTGTGTGTGTGTGTGTGTGTGTGTGTGTGTGTGTAGTAAAACTAAGTGTTGGGAGATCTTGAGAGTGAATCTTAGATGATTTATTACAGTGGCCCTGAAGGTCAAAACAAAACCACATTTAACGATATTGTGTTGATTCTAAAATGTTGGATTGGGTTTTGTGAAATGTTGTATTTTGTTTTGGGATGTTTTGTTGCATTTTCCAAATTGTTCTTTTCTAAAGTGTTGTGTTGTGTGAACTGTTGCTGTCTTTTGACACTCAGGGCCACTCGAATACTTACACATGATCTGTAGAAAACCCAAACATCAGTGGATGGACAGATGTGACTCTCCGCCTGTTGAACGTCCTCCTGTTTGTTTTTCTTCTTCGTCAGGATCCCTCTGTGCAGATAAAGCAGACAAAAAGCACAAACTGCAAGCGGGACTGCAAGGCACAGCTGGACGAAGACTTTCTCACACTCGGAGAGAAGAACGAGGCACGTGTTCGAGTGCAGGCTATTGTGAATAGGGGCGCGTCAACGTGGAGTGAATGGAGCCCCACTGCATCATGGGTGTCCCCTGTGGGAATCACAAGACCTCCATCACAACTAATATCAAGTAAATGTTAAATGCCAAGTATAACCAAAATAAATTGGTTTAGTTTAACATCAAAGTCACTCCACCTGAAGCCGAGTGCAGGAGTGAAATTTTGCATATGGAGATTTGTTTTTCGTGCCAAGAATGGAAACCAGTTGGACGAACTTTAAATGAATAAAGAAAAACAGCCGATTCTCTTATACGACATGCAAAATAAGCTTATTGTCACACAACCCAGATCTGTTCTTTCCATTGGGATGAACACAGTGTGCCGACCTCTGAGCTAATGAGAATCTCTGTGTTTGTCAGGTTTAACTGGAGGCGTATTGGCCATGATCATCGTGGGTGCAGCGCTGGCCTCGATTCTGGCCGTCATGCTCTTTAGGACTGAAAAAGCCTCTTGGTGAGCAGACACAACCACACAAAGAAGAAATCTGTCCTATACATGCATTGAATTCTGTGTTTTCTGACAGCTACTATGTCATTCTGTATTTTAGGGTTTACAAGAAGATGAGAGCTCCAGACCCTGGAAAATCCTTCCTTAAAGATGTAAATTTTCTTCGTGCTCATTGCTTGATTTAGTTTGTTGCAGTGTATTCTAAATGAAGATACACACTAGATTCTTGTGTGATCAGGAATATTACAAAATAAACTAATATATTTGGGCACTTTGAGGGCATCAGAACAAGCAGCGTGACTCTAACGTGTTATTAAAATAGCTCATTTACCCATTTAGCAAACACAGGAAATCAGTTGTGTTCATTTGGAGTTGCGACCAACTACCATACACATGTAAGTCCAAGGTTACCTCTAAGAGTTCGGTGGCAACATATCACACTCTAGATCTTCAGTAAGTCAATACTAGCTCTGTCTGTCATTCGGCGTTGGGCAGTTAGTGTGCGGTGGTTTCTCCAGATAACAGCCGCCTGCTGGAAAAATAGAGATGAAACTGAACCAAAGTTTGGCTCGATGTTAAACAGTGAAAGGTGTTAACCAGCTGCACAGCTCTCTGCAGGTTGGTTACCACCAGCAAATGCTTTTTGACAATCCACATTATCTTTTTAAAGATGGAAAAACTCACCACATATAAAAGAAGGCAGAGAACCAAACCAACGGATGTACTTATGTGGGATGTGAAACCAGACAGAAAAAAATAATCATGAGGCAAAACATACATGACATTTACACAAGAAACAGGAAAAAGATAGAAAACCTCATGAACACCGTATATATATTTCTCCTTTTACTGTAGATTTTTGCAGGTTTATAACCTTGTACATTTTTATTTGTTCTGCACTTTTAATCTCTTCGATGCCTCCTCCCACCTTCTCTCTTCCAGAAATGGTTGAGCCCTCACTTCACAAACGAGGCCTATCTCTCCATGAAAGTGGAGGATATCTCCTCCGTGGAAGTGATCTCCTCCGTGGATGCTGCCACACTCTGCAGCAAAGAGGCGGCTCTGCTGGCGAAGATGAGAAGTGAAAGCATCTTCCAGTTGACCAGCTCCAGATTTCTGAACCCCAGTTACTCCCACCTCTATCCTCCTCCACCGTTCCCCCTGCTCACCGCGACGAACCTGCAGCCCTCTGCCCGTGATACACCTCATGGCGCTCGTCACAGTCTGGGTGACGGCAAAAATGCACAGGATATAGAGGAAGAAAGAGTGAAAGCACTGGAGATGCTACAGTTGCTTTGCAAAGGCAACAACAACAGTGAGCCATTGCCAGTTGTTTCTGACTATGAGAAGGTTGAGAAGCTCCATGTCGAATGTTTGAGGCTCCAGAGTCTAGATTCAGGGATGTGCAGTGGTGAAGAGGTCAGTCAAGAGAGTCTGGAGGCGACTCTCAGTGCAAATGAGAGTCACGACAAAGTGCCGGAGGAGAAAGAGGGAGGGAGCGGAATAGTCGATTTTCACAAACTGTTTGGAGGCAGTGGAAGCGTTTTTGGCAATGGGTCAATTCAGGTTTGTTCCGATTATGAGCAAGTGCAGAAGCTTCAGCCTGAGAGCCCAGAGCTCCCCAGCCTGGATTCAGGGGTTAGCAGTGGGGGTGAGGAGCAGGTGAGTCACGAGGAGAGCCTGGAAGACGTAGACAAGACCAGCGAATCCACACACTTCCTGTTTCCTCCACCTCTCGCTTCCAGTGCTTTGCCACGTTCAGGGATTTCTTTCCCACAACAGCCGCTTAAGTTCTCTGGTCTGAGTCCAAGTCCAAGTCTTAGACCCTCCGGTGACGGATATATGCCAGTGAAACAGGAACCGTGTTGAAAATATACTGAAAACCTTTCATCCATCACATGAAATATGAAGCACACGATGACAGCTGGAGACATTTAGCTCATGCAAAAGCTCAATAGTTTGGCCGATTGCAGAAATGAAACGTTTGACTGTCACGTGTGAAGAACGTAGCAGGAAACTTTCCAGTCAGGCTCTCCACTCTGTGTTCAGTACCCAGAGTTCAGTGCAGGTGTGAAAGCAACATGTATCATAGATTTATGAAGTGAGCAATGTCTTTCAATGAAGGGATGACACACGAGTCTCAGTGATAATTGAAACAGCTGATATCTTTCATGTATATATGTATATATATTATATATCAGTGTCTGTTTTTGCCGATATGCATTAAACATGTGTATTTCATGCAAAATGCTTCAATTGAAGCTCTTTATTTGTGATTGTATTTGTGTTTTTATTTATAAATATTATATATAATAAAGTTTATAATTAAAAAGTAAAGCATCAAGCCTCAATTACATTTATTTTCCATAAGGGTCAGATAACAACATCTTAGGAATCATTGCCAATACATTCAAAGACACACACACACACACACACACACACACACACACCCAGGCTAATAAAATGAACAAAATCCATAGGTTGGGCTCTACACGTGATATATAATATTTTGGGTAGCTGTAGAAAACATGCCAAATTAATTATATGGCTGGATTAAGGCTTTGATGCATTCACTGCTTTTCAAGAGTTTACGACTTGCAGAGACTCTCGGGCCTCACAAGGTTTCTCTCGGTGCAGCAGACTCACGTTGTGGCCCCGTTGGGATTTCTTGTTTGCATGGAAAGTGAAATGAACTCTGGGTAATGGGTTGGGTATCTAAATGAGCGAGCAGGACATCATTCCCATCAGACTTACCTGTGCAGGGGAGTTGACTGTTGCTAGGGGACGGTTGGTGACATCAGTGCGCGCCTGCTGCCTACCCGACTCACACGATGGAGCTTTATTCCTCATCATGATCATTAAGGGACATGGGAAATAACGACTTTAAAAAAAAATACTTTGGTTCTCTGTCAGAGCTATGCTATGCTAACGTGACTTTCCAGAGATGCTAAATAACGGCTGTTAAATCGGAGCATGGACAGTGAGATGGTTTGTCATGGAACAAAGGACGTGGAGTGATGTAATGGCGTTCAAGATCACAACTGCTTCTGTGAAGGAAGGGGTGAGTGATGCTAAAAACAGAAATACATTTGCAGTAGGAGTTTTATCAGTCGCTACATTTAGACTTCTGTGTGGCGAACGTATTGAGCTGTTAGAGCAAACCGGCATTCAACAGAACTCGGTGTGAGAAAGCTGGATGGGCTTGATTTTGCTGTATATTAATTATATGAACAATAGACTGAATGAAAAAATGAACCAAAACCAAAAGGGGTTCTACGTAGAGGGAGTTTAAGCTAAAACGTGTTAGCTAGAGGGAAGAGGACATAACCCGTCCTTCTCACATGTTCTTCTGTGAATGTCTTTTATAATTCGGCAGGTGGGGACTTTAAAGTGGAATGCCAGTAGCCACAATGTAATCTTATGGGGCAACTGTGACATTCCACGAAAAGTCAATGGAAAAGGTATTTTCCACACAAAAGTCTGGATCCTCAATAAAGATAAATGTCACCCTGGGAGATAACACGTCAGTGCCTAAATATAACCCACTGGGAAACTATGCCACCCAGAAACTGCGTGAGACAAAACACGTGTGAGTGGATTTATCATTGGACTTTCAGAATTTGTATCTGTTCTCCTCCACAGGTTAAAGCTGGTGCACAAGCTGTGGCTCCGGCCGTCAGGAAGACTCGATCCTGCAAGTGTCTCCTGGCCTTTGCCATCAACCTCCTCATCATCCTCATTGTCGGAGGGGCGACGCTGGCCTGGTACCTCCTGGGTGAGTACTTCTGTCTTGTCTTCTCTTTTCAGTACTTATCTAGTTTTAATCCATACTTGAGACATGAGTGTATGAACAGCAGTGATTAACTCACCATCCTCTCCAACAGAGTACAGGGTTTGGGTTCTGGAGCCTCGTGTCCAGCAGCAGTACGCAGCCTACATGTCCATCCTCAACAGGAACTTCTCTGCTGATCTGTCGTCTCACAACAGCCCTGTGTTCCAGAAAGAGGCCGGGGGAGTAAAGACCATGGTGAGTTGGGACTGTGAATTCCTGTGATGCTGATGTAAACTGGAATAACTTGGATCACCGCAGTTAGGGACTTAAGTGTTTTTCTGTCCTTCCTGATAGAAATACTCTGAAGCTAAATGCATACTGAGGTAAGACAGTGTAAATTAGGGCGGTTGATGGTGTTTTTCTGTTTCTTCTTTCAGGTCGCGAAGATAATGAAAGGCTCAAGTCTTTCTCGATACTTCAACCACACGAGTGTCTTCGCCTTCGCGTACGTGGATCAAGTACAGATCAATAATAACTGCAGTGAATGTGACGGAACTGGCTCCAGTCTGGTACCATCTAGTTTACATAACTTACCGTGTTGCCACATTCATTACCTGTGCCAAAGAAGTTGTGTTTTTATCTGCTTTTGTTTGTTTGTTTGAAGGATTGTGCAAAAACTACTGGACAGATTACCACGAAATTTAGAAGGATGCAATATTGGTCAGGGAAGAACCCATTGAAATTTGGTATCAGGAATTTCCAACTCCCCAATAGCAGAATTGGCATCAGACTCACTGGTCCCAATCATTAAGTTTCCAAAACTAAAACAGATCATCGCTCACTCGCAGGAAATTAATTAGTGTCCGTCCACATGTGCGACACGCTTGAACTTTCCGATCAGTGCTAATGGTCGTGGGTGTTGTCCTCTGCTTTGTTTGCTGCAGAAATGGGAGTGTTGTGGCTCACGTCTGGATAGTGATGTCAGTGCCAAGCAGCCATGTTGGGTGGGTAACGCAGAAGAAGGTCACTACGAGCCTGGCGAAGGGCCTGAGGGAGTCCGGAGGGTCGGGGGAGGGACAGATGGTCAGCGTCGATGGATACCTCCTCCACCTCCCTTCGCTGTCGGTCAGCGGTGAGAGAAATGGAGGAGAGAGGGAACGTGCATGTTAGATATTAACAATCATCACTTTGGCATCAGCTTCTTCTGCCTTAAAGATTACAGAACTTTAGAGACCTTTAAAAGGATGTTTCTTTTTTGTGAAGGACGTTATCACAATGAGATACGTTTTCAGCGTCAAAACGTCAGCATGTGTTGAAGTTAACTTTCCAGAAACGAGCACGACAGAAGATAGCATGTGATGTTAGCATCTTGGCTGCAACACAATGGTTGGGACAGTCATATTAACATGTGGTAAGCCAATGCTATGCTCTTGGACTTGGAGGTGTATTCAGTAAGCCAGACAACACTGAGACAAGCCACAAAGTGTTAAATCCTGTGACGGCCTCATCTGCAGCCGCAGTGTGACCTACGTGGTCCGACACTTTCAATTCTCTTAGTTACTCAAAGACACATAACAACACACAGCTTATTTAGATTGTTGGAAACACAGTTCTACATGTAGAGGTAGTTGACGTTTGTATCATTGAGTTTTAGATTAATCTTATTTTCTGTTTTACCACTTCTGAGGAGGTCTCACAATTTACTCATTATCATCAATCTGCTTTCCATAAGACTGTTGCTACCACCAGAAGGTGTTGTCCAGAGGCCCTGTGGCTCTCAGTGGCCCCGACACACAGCGTTCCTCCTGCCTGTGGCACCTCCAGGCGGCCCCTGGCTCCCAGCTGGAGCTCCACATGGAGTTACTGCTGCCACAGTGCCAGGACCAGCTGGTGGTGTTCGATTCCCTCACCCCCACCGATACTCGCCTCATCACATCGTGAGTCTCTTTCATGGATCTTTCACCGGCTGTGACACATTAGCTCAATACTGACCCTCTGTGTGACGATGGGTCACTGGCGTCCACCTTTAAAGAAATGCCAATTGTTTTATTTGTCCTCTCAGTGTTGATGGCTGCAGTCGTCAGGAGCGTGTGGTCAATGTCCTGTCTTCAGGGGAGTGGATGACGGTGGTTTGGAAACAGGAACTTTACAACAACAAAGACCCCTTCTCTTTGTCCGCACAGGCCTGGGACCGCCAAGGTAAGACCACCTAAACCACCACAGCTTCTTAACTAGTCCTAAAATCCTCCCACTGGCATGGTGACCCAGAGGTTGACAGTTCTATCCTCAGAGATCTGTGAAGCTCAGGCCTGGATGCCATAGAATTCAAGATGAACTTTTGGATTCATGTTGTGAATTGAAATATTTCTCTCCCAGAGTGTAACTCCACCATAGAGCTGAGGACAGTGTCAGGGGTCCAGGGGACACTGAGGACCCCCTTTTTCCCAAGCTACTACCCTCCAGACACCAACTGCACCTGGGTCTTTACTGTAAGACAGTTTTCTTTCTCTCCCTGTTGATTTAATGATTGTTGCATTGATCCATGACTTTTATTTTGTGTGTGTTTGCACTTTATTGTATTTTTGTATGTTCTCCAGATGCCCAGTTCATGGCTGGGTCTGTCCCTGGAGTTCGAGGGCTACAAGCTGAACAGAGCTGGCGACAATGAGGCCTGCACCCAGGGTCAGTGGATCGTCCAGAACCGCAGGTGAGCTCCGCCATGGCGAGTCCTGCTGCTGTGTGGGAACTGTTGATTGGTTTTTACACAATGTAATTAGTACTTAGGTCAACAAATATACTGTAAATGTGGAATTACAAATACATTCATATCATTACTTATTATTTGCGTGACTTTATGTCATGCTTATGTTTCCCCTTTGACGTGTGTATCTAAGGAAATGAGAATAAACGAAAGGTCTGTAAACCACAAACTACGAAACAACACGCTCAGACCTAATTGTTTTAGGCTAAACTGGAAGCAGCACTAAATAGACCATATATGAAAGTATTCATCAGCCCACACATAGGTCATACACCTGTCTGTGGTGAGACATGTGACAGGAAACATGTGAAATGTTTCCACACAGGTCATGAGGTGCAGACTTTTCAGTCGGTTTCATCGCCAGCTGCGTGACCGACTTACGTATAAACACCGACCACACACACACACACACACAGAGTCTTATTTAAAAAACACAAATAATGAAAGGAATTAAAAATGTAAAAATGTAGCGTTCAAATCATCCCACTGTTCGATTCTGTGTGGAACAACAGGGGGCAGCAACATCCCATATGTGGCTTTTTACTTCAAAATGATAAATCTTTTATGTTTTTCTAACTTCTTGTCGACTCTGTAGAGAAACATACAGTAAGTGGAGTTTGATCCCAGCGTCTCTGTCCCTTGCTCAGACTGTGCGGTACCAGGAGTCCGCAGCCATACATTGAACGACTCTTCCCGCTGTCCAGGGTGGTAACCGTCGTCATGATGTCCCAGGTGTCACTCACAGGGCCGGGCCTTCAGCTGCAATACAGCGTCTTCAACCTATCAGATCGTAAGCTGTGGATGCAGGAGAGACACAGACAAGACATTAAGACGAGAGAGAGACGATTTGATTATTTAATTGTGTGTCTATGTGTTGTGTAGCTTGCCCAGGCTGGTTTCTGTGCACCTTTAATGGCCTGTGTGTTCCTGCCTGTGATGGAATCAAGGACTGTCCCAATGGACTTGACGAGAGGAACTGTGGTATTTCTTCAATGCTCATTTACACATAGTGTATTTTTTTCCTTTGAGACACTGAAAGAACAACAACAATAGATAAGGTCACCGAAACCCAGTAAAGTCCCACACATTTATATGTTTGAGCCATTTACTGCCAAATGAAACTGGTATTATAACAGGACTTCCTTATTGTATGAATTTTTGGCACGAGGATCCAACAACAGGGGGTGTTCAGGGGTGAAATAAACCACAAGCCTCCACCGCACAACTTGTGATACCACTTGTGACAGTTGAGCCAGTTTTATGGAAAATAACTTGCTGACGGCAGAAATGTTTAAACATTTGAGACACGAGCCTCGTCGTTGTGCCGCTGCGTATGAAAGCAAGCTGGCTTAAAAGTCAGAGTGATGCTAATCGGATTTGATGGGCCTGCTTTTTCCCCTTGATTTCTTTTCTCCACTGTGATGGCAGACGGTTCCTCGCAGTATAAAAACATGTGGTATTTGGCAGCTCATTAAACTACAAGGCAAATATTTGTTTTGTTCTTTATGTGTTGATATAGCCGGGTCATGAAGTAGCCTCCAAATACTATTAAAAGCAAATTTATTGATTTGTTAAATAGTATTGAAATCGCATAGATTGTCATATTGTGTGTGTGTGTGTGTGTGTGTGTGTGTGTGTGTGTGTGTGTGCGTGTGTGCGTGTGTGCGTGTGTGTGCGTGCGTGCGTGTGCAGTGTGTGTGGCTCAGTACCAGTGTCCAGAGGATGACAGTCGATGTGTGGACTACACCAAGGTGTGTGACCAACAGCCGGACTGCCCTGGAGCCACAGATGAGATGAACTGCACTAATGGTAACACACACACACACACACACACACACATAATAAATGCTTCTTTACATCCTGTTGTGTAGAATACTGGAGGTCATGGGTAATGTGACACTGGGACACACAGCGTGGATACGTGCTACAGCTGCAGCAGTTTGTCTTTTTATCTGTGTGTGTGTGTGTGTGTGTGTGTGTGTGTGTGTGTGTGTCCAGGTGTACAGTGCACAGATATGACCTATGTGTGTGCTGATGGAACGTGTCTGAAGAGGCGAAACCCAGAGTGTGATTCTGTTGCCGACTGCCCAGACTCCTCAGATGAAAAACAGTGTGGTCAGATAACACACACACACACAAACACACACACACTTTGCAAATAAAGTACAAGTACATGCTAAATACTGTGTGTGTGTGTGTGTGTGTGTGTGTGTGTGTGTGTGTTCAGACTGCGGCCTGAGGCAGGTCTCCAGTCGTATTGTCGGGGGCACCAATGCCTCGGAGGGAGAGTGGCCATGGCAGACCAGCCTTCAGGTGCGGGGTACCCACATCTGTGGGGGGGCTCTTATCTCCAGCCAGTGGGTGGTGTCTGCTGCCCACTGTTTCTATGACGACCGGTACGTGCAGGAAGAGAGAGAGGGGAGGAAGTGGTGGGATGAGCGAGGTGTTATAAAGTGCTTCTTCGAAAATTATTATTATTATTTCTCTGTTGTCTTTGAATTTCCTTTATTTTCAGTGCTTGTGTCGTGTCTTTGCTGTTCAGGCTTTAAGTGCAACAGCCTGTTTGACTCAAAACCAGCATATTTCTGTATTTATATACGTTTCTATCTATGACCAGAACCGAGGGGCTGGACCAAGACCAAACTTATAGCTGTAACATCCTGTAGAGGATTAAAAACTGCTCTGCTTGTTTTTTCTTACTGTTTTTATACAAGTGTAAGATAAAGCTCCTATAACACATGACAAGTGACTTTCTCCTCCTCCTCCTCCTCCTCCTCCTGAAGGCTCCGCTCCGCCTCCTTGTGGACAGTTTACCTGGGTAAACTCCTCCTCAGTCCCAGCAGCCCCACAGAGGAGGTGGCCCGAGTCCAGGAGATCCATCTCCACAAAGGCTACGACAACAGAACCCACGACTACGACCTGGCCCTCCTGAAGCTGGACCGCCCCCCCTTCCCTCCGCAGGCTGGACAGGCTCGACCCGTCTGCCTGCCCCCACTGACCCACCCGCTGGACCCGGGCCTGCTCTGCTGGGTCACCGGCTGGGGGGCTGTCAGCGAGGGGGGTGAGAAGGGAATGGGAGGGTGAAGTGTTGGTAGACAGTGGGATTTCATATTAAGATAGATTATGGACATTTCCTACATATACTGGGATCGGTTGACCAATTAGAGCAGACTGGGCTTCATGGGAGGGGGGGCCTTAAAGAGACAGGAGGTAAAAGTGTTTCAGACAGAGGCTGAAAAGAGGAGCTGCAGCAACAGACAGTTTGAGGAACGTGATGTTTTCTGAATATTAGAGCATGTGAACCTTTTATAGTAATAACACAGTTTAAAATGATCATGAATTTGTCTCCTTTGAATTAGTGACTTGTAAAGATTTTCCCTTTAGGAAACATAAGTCTAAATCCAAGCTGCACAGTCACATTGCAATGAAAGTAATCAGAACTCACTTCAGCTCATGAAACAAACCTTTTTCAGCTCAGTTGAGTTTTGCTCCAAGTTGTTCAAATGCTAATAATTACATCCTGATAAATTGTATTTTCATGATCACCACAAGAAATTCAATAAATCCCCCAAGGACTGAAAACCTATAATCTTTAAAAAAAATCTTTTCCACAGGACAAAAGGTCAAGAAAAAACAATCCAGTATTATAATAAATTGAATTAAACCTTCACTGAATCTCGTAAAAAGACACTTTTAAAATAACTATGCAGCTTTATAAACATTAACAATCTCGAAGTGGACTTTTATTTGGTGCACTTGACTTGTAGGTTTTATTTAGAAGGAATTAAGTCCAAACACAGGTTTTTTTTTGTTTTGCTATAAAGTTGTTTTATTCCTGTTTCTGGACGAACAATAAAACTTTATGTTCCACTGGCTTTTTGTGTTATGCAATAATAACACATTATTTTCACAGGAAGTCATCTTATGTGTTCTTTAAAAAAAAAAAGGCAGTTCATCAGTCGCACTTTGAATGTGACACCTAAAGTTTTCGAGAATTGTGTTAAACATCCATAATTTGATGTTTGACTTTACAAGCTGAGTTCTGTTAAAGTTGAGGAGTCTGACATGTTTCACTGTGTCGCTGACGTCCAACAGTTGAATTAAAACAGAGCAGTGAAGACGTGCAGCTCAGTGACTCGAGGGAGAAGAGAAAATGTAGTTTATAATTTGTCTTTACTAAAAAGAGGGTAAAATCTGTTCTACTTTACTCACTGACCTTTTTGACCTTTGACCTCCTCCAGGCAAAGCCAGTAATGAGCTTCAGAAGGTGGACGTTCGTCTGGTCAGCGAGGAAGCCTGCGTTCGCTCCTACGGCAACCTGGTCACTCCCAGAATGCTTTGCGCTGGTTATAGCGCTGGAGAGAAAGACGCCTGTCAGGTAGGAACACACACAACAAAAGATTGTTTCCTCTCCACGTCAGTGAAGCTTTAATTTAAAGCTGCTTTATAATTAATATTGTATCTCAACAATGGATTAAATTACTGTGTGAAGTAAAAGATGGCACTTAGCAGCTCACAGAGAAGTTTATTCACCATCCTAAAGTTTTCTGGTTTTTTTTTACATCTTTATTCCTCTGGTTGAATCTCATCTCCTCAGCGTTGCTTTGAGCTGCAGTGAACAAGCTTTAAAACTATCAGCCCATAAAAGCCTGGTCATAATTTTCTGTCTGAAGCCGACTGAGCCAGTGAGAAAATTAGCCGAGCTCGACCCAAACCGGATGTTTTCCCAGATTACAAAATCTAGTAAGTAGCCCAGCCAGTGTGATCAGACCCAAACCCCAATATCATTTCCAGACTTTTGTCCAAACACAACCCAACTTTAGTCCTGACACACTCGGGTCGAGCAGGCAGACAGTTGGGCGGAAGCATAGAGCTGAACAGGGTGAATCTGTATTTGTCGGTTGGACAGAAAACACAACTCCACATGCTAATGCTGCTCTTTATCTGCAGGGAGTGTGAAACCAGCAGTTTGACACGTTCACGTCCACAGTGTGATCACACTCTATCAAAGAGCTGCTTGCAGGTCGCTGTGCTGCCCCCCAGTGGCCTACATGCTGAATGCAGGCTTACATCAATGTAAAGCGTTAAATTGTGCAATACAAACAGCTTCCTAATATTCAGTAAGGATCCTATAATATTTAAAATTTTACATAATTAAATGTGTATTTAGTTTCCCCTTTTTATCAAGATATGCAAGACGGCAAAACAAGTTAAACTTAACTGGTGTGAGTTGGATGCATCCTGAAAGGGGGCGGCCATCAATTATATTTAAAAGCCAGGCATCCGTGCATCAAGTGATTTAACAGCCGAGTCACCAGTACTGACCATCAGCTTTTAGTATTATGGTCTTTATTGAGTATAGAGCCGTTAAAATCTCACTTCATGCCAATTTAACGTTGCCTGTCTCTGTCAGGGGGACTCCGGTGGTCCCTTGGTTTGTCAGGGGCCGTCAGGTCGCTGGTTACTGGCTGGGGTGGTGAGCTGGGGCAAAGGCTGCGGGCGTCCAGGCTACTATGGCGTCTACACTCGTATCACCAAGCTCACTGACTGGATCAAGAAGGTCATCAGCCCCCCCTGAGTCCCTGAGGATCAATGTCATCATCATCAGGACAAGTGATGATGTAAATGATGTTTCAGCATTTTGTCTGTACAGTAAAAAACATGCCAAAATACAAAACATATAATGAAATGTGTGATATGATACATATTTAAATAAAATAATTAAGCTAGAAATCTTGTTCAGAAATCATTAAGAATTCTATCTATCTATCCATCTCTCTATCTCTCTATCTCTCTATCTATCTCCTCTCCTTCTCTCTGGAAATGAGCCACAATCCACTGGAGATGTTTCAGTATTTGGAGGTTCATATTATTTCCAGTGTAATTAGTATTTTATTAGGCTGTAAACCATAACGACACTCGTGCCCTGTGAAGCGTATCAACGGTGCTCAAACTGGCCCCTGGGGGCCACAGAGACCATCCATCATCCCAGTTGTCCACACAGTAATTTTGCAATGTTTAAAAAATGTTTAAAAATGACCTTCAGTTTTCAGTTGGGAGGGAAAGGGACTATATGAACAGCAATGTTCCGACTTTTGACCTGATTGTGAAAGAGAAATATCACAGATTATGATGTTTACATGATTTGTTAGTAGAATATTCCATTTATATTCATGTTAACATGTTACAGAGCAAAGTCTGATAAAATGCTGGTAAAATGCTGGTAAAACTCAAACAGGACGTTAAGACATATAAATGTCTACATAATGTAACTGGGATCTTTTTCGCGCGTCAGTGCAAAGACTTGAAATTTCACAAAACGGTGCTGGTTTCTCTGTCGTTTCCACAAACACCAGTTACTTCAGCCAGTCGTCCTCCTCTCCTGCGAAGAACAGGCGAATACTCCTTGGTTGTGTTTATTCGCAGGTGGGATTAACTTGAATTAACACAAAGGAGATCACAAAGGGCGTCGTAAAAGTTTGCATTGTGATCGGTGGGAAGGCAGAATAATACTCCACATATCAATTGTATAATTACTTTATTGAGGTCAAGGTCATCACAAAGTCACACAATTGTGTCCTTCAGGTTAGAATCAGATACACAAAGGTTTAAATCTCATTGAAGGATTTGGATCCTAAACCAGTACAAAACCTGCTTCACCTGAATGTCACAGTATTCGTACCTGCATAACAATGGTTGAGTTTCCTCAATGACAACCCAGGTGGGACTTGAACCCACAATCCCCAGCTTCGGAGGCTGATGCCTTATCCATTAGGCCACTGGGTTGACAGACTAAGCCAATTGTTAGTGAACCCTGACCCCAACCCAGTCCACAGAGATCATCTACGGTTCATCGACGATTGTTCTTCTTTTAGAGAAAAAACTAAAATCACACACATATCCTCAATATCCTCCATCACCTCTGAAAATAAAATTCTCTAATTAATAAAGATGTGTCTCTGTCAACTGTGTGAGATCATAAACGTTTCCCTGGGAGGTCAAAGGAAACTGTGGCGTCTCATTTTGCTTTTCCTGCATCATGTGGAGAGCAGCCGACAGAAGATGTGTGCGGACATTGATTGAATTAAAGGGAACGTCTGCAGCCCCTTCAATCAGTTATTCTTCAGACAGCTAATCAGTTATGCATTCAGACGATTTGACAGCTCATCCATATGTCGTCCAGATCGGCCCGAGACACCAATCAGTATATTCACCAGGAACATGAGTGTGGTCCAGAGCAGAAGAGTGATTATCAGAGGAGAGAGCCAGAAGGAAAAGGTCGGCAGCGTAGGAAGTTGATTAAATTATGGACATCGGCCATTTTTCTGCTCTTTTGTTTTGCTTTGCCTGAAACAACAGATGGAGCAGACCTATTTCCAGCCCACACAGTAACATGTGCCATCTTTCCTCAAATCTTATTAGACAGCGACCACGGTGTTTACACTCATGAACAAACATGCTGCGCTGGAACGTCATCATCCACATGAAAATCTATTTATAGAAGTGCAGAGCCTTTCCAGAGAACATATTTCACGAAACGCTGTTTGTTTTGCGTGAGTGAAACAAGTTCAAATCGAATAAGAACAAAACTCATGTGCTGAAGGGACTTTTGCTTTGAATGTCACAGTGTTTCATTGTTTTGTTCACATGAATATCTACCGTTAGAGTCTATTAGCCCATACATGGAGCCACAATGAGCTAAATGAAGGATACATTCTTTAAAAAGGAATAAAAATCATGTGTTGTTATTCATATTTTGTACCTCCACCAAGGAAGTTATGTTTTCATTGCTGTTTGTCTGTGTGTCAGTAAGATTACGCAAAAACTGGTTGATGGGTGGGACACAGGCTAAAAAAGAACTTCTTTACTTTTGGACCAGGTTTTATTAAAGGGGTGGATCCAGGATTCTTCTTCTTCTTATGACTGGGAAGTAAAATAAAAGCTGAGGAAACCCTGGAGCCCTTGAATGACCAGAACCTGCAGAGGAGCGGTTGCCAGGTGAAGCTGAAGGTTGACGAATGCCATGACCAACTTTTCTTGGCTAAAGACAGTGATGACTGTCTGCAGATGTTTTTCTCTGGTCAGTCATCTGTTGGCTGGTTGCAGCTTCAGTCTGGTGTAGAAAGCTCCTCTCTCTGTCACATGCTTGGGTTAAAGAGTTCTCAGGTCAATGCAGGGGATAGAGAGCAGATACTATACGTGTCCGAGGACTGTTGATCCTGGGATGTGGTAGAGGGGTGGAGGAGGTCAGACCGATGCTGTGCAGCAACGTCATGGAGGCTTTTAAAGGTGAAGAGGGTTTTGTGAATAATGCTCGATTAAACTGGAGGTTTGACCTTTTATGAGACAGCAACAGTCTGTGACATAACCTGAAGTGAGGACAAAAAAAGGTCTCAAGCACCTTGGCTGGGTCTCAGTTCAGGGGCTGCATCCCTTGGAGGTTGCTTTTGAATACTGACTAGTTCGTCCTGTTTTAAAAGCTCGAGGGATCCAATGGATGGATCCTTCATGGGTGAGCCGGTCCCAGGAATCTGTGCAAACTGGTGCTAAAGCTAACAAGGTAGCTATCTGGGTGGTTCAAACGTCGATAGACCTACACAAACTTCATTTTGGTCCGTTCTATGTGTGAAATTGGCTGTTGGACGCGGGTGCAGTTCAGAAGGTACGAGACCTTGTGTCTAATATCCAACTGCTGATTTGAAATCAATCCTTCCACTTCATAGCGGTGCAGAACGATTGTTTGAATGTGTCACGTATCGCTGCGCTCAGCATGAATCATCAGCCAACGACTGAACCTCTGCACCGAGAGCAAAGACCTCTCATAAGAAAGAAAACGATTCAAGGTTTCGGGCCAAGTGAAAAACGCCCCGAGATGAAATTAAAGTATTCGGCAGTTCCAAACGGCCTCTCTGACCTCAAAGCCTCCAGTAGATCTCATTCACTGGAACATATTTCACATTGCACAACTCAGCAGCCGTATATCAAACTCTTCACAGCTGCTCAAACCACACAAACACACTCAAGTGCAAATCTGTTGTTTTTAATGAATGGTTTGAATCAATGACAGATATTCACCCATGCTCGGTGAAAGTGAGAACACGTTGACCTTGACTCGGTCGACGTGTACATGTCGCTTGTTGGCTTTTTTATATCTGCAAGGAGTTGGTGTCTTTGTAAACAGGTCAAACTGTAATAATACATTCTGCTCAGTCTTCGCATTAACACTGCAGCTATGGCTTTTAAGGTTGTCTGAGTGTGTGTGTGTGTGTGTTTGTGTGGTAATAACTGTCCACAGCAACATGAAATCCACTTCATCTCCATCGAGTAGTTTACTTGCTCTCCCCGGGGCTGCTAGATTAAAACATCTTCACTGCACTCGCTGAGCTGTGGAGACTGGCCTTGCAGTGTAAGCAGTGTCCTCGTGCGCAATGAGATTTACAAACCAATTTTTCACGGTTTGGGGAACAAGCGCCATGGACGCAGGCTCAGATGCATCGTGTTTATCTTCATAACTCAAAGAATGACACATGCGCTTGAAGAGAAGCAAAACCAGCAAAGAGACAAAGAGGCACAAGTCTTCGTTCTTTCCTTCCAATCTTTTTAATTTTTATTTTAAAGAAACTTCTTATCACAGGTGGAGGAGAGGGGGGTGGAGCCTGACTGAGAGACACTGCAAGCCCACCTACACCTGCGACCTGCACCCATTGGACAGTATGAGCTGTCAATCACGTGGTATTCACGTCTCCATGCATACAGCGCTTTATCGTCTATTTGACTGCAAATGGAATCATGATTTACTAAATAAACATCATGCCCTATTGAAGAGGACTTGAAACCATAACATTATAAATCAAGTTAGAAGAAGAGACGTTTGCTCATTGACTTCTATAGAAACTTACTTCTTTTAAAACCAGTAGAGTCGCCTACTTCTGGTCATTAAAGAGAATACAGGTTTCAAGCATTTCCACATTAGCTTCACTTTCCGAACCCGTAATCTAAGTCCAGTCGATGGAGCTAGGGGCTAAAAAAGACCCTTATCTGAACAAGCTCAAAGATAGGCATCCACCAGCCCTTTGCACATGTGGTGCAAAGAATTATGGGTACTTCAAACTCTTCCAATGACAAAGAATATATGTAAATTTAATAAATAATTATTGAGTGCTGAGAATGATGAAGAGATGATGTCTGTTTTATGAACATCTAATTCACTGTAAAACTCCACAAGCCTCCTCCAACACCCAACTCATAAAAAAGAGGCCTCTCACCACTTGACTGTTTAATGTCGTAGCGGTTTTATAGAACTTTTATGGTTTTCGAATGAACACTGAACATACATCAGTTTAACTAGATTCATTTTCACTGAGCTCGTATGATTAAAAGTTCATTAAGTTCATTAATACTCAGGCTTTGGGTCTAAATATCAGACGTGAGGTGGGAGATGTTGATCAGGTGTAAATGAACAGATTTTCAAAGTAAGCACCGTTTGAGTTTCTATGACAACGGCAGTCTACCACAGGTTCTCTGTCGTGTTTGAAAGTGGAGGGTGAGGTGGGGGGTGTTCAGCTGCAACATGACACTTCACCACTAGATGTCACTAAATTCTACACACTGAACCTTTGCACTGTTAACAGTTAATGTGTGTTTATTTTGAACTTCCCCTGCCTGAGCAACCATTTTGTGCTTTTTTAAAGAAACAAGTACGAGTTCTGGCTCCATTTAGACAAAACCCCAAACAAGACTGTTCAGTTTACGGCGACAGTTTGGGACCATGAGGACCTGACGGGGGCGAGTTTGCCTGAGAAATGATATCAGCCACAGTCAAGTGGAGTAGAAGTGAATGAGAGTATATACAGCCACAGTAAACCTCCAGGGGAAAGAACATGTCAGCCACCAGCTGTGCTGCTCGAGACTAAACCTATATCACAGAACTCAAGTGAGTTTACATTATTAAAGGTTAAAAAGTGTATTGCGTTCACTTGAAAATAAAAAAAAGCTCTGTTTTTCTGAAGTTATTATCTCTTAACAATTTATAATACTAAGATTCGGTTCCAGAAATATTCAACAATCTTAATTTGACTAATAAATCAAGTCGATCAAAACAAATAATTTTTGAACAGTCCCTAAGCTATATGATGTTTGTGTGTTGCATTTTATATTTTTCACCAGGATAATGTACTTGATAAAAGTATTAAAATTGAAAATAATAAAATTAATAAAGCAAAATACACATTCTATCAGGGGTTGTTTTTTTTTATTTCAGAAAAACAAAGTTATTTCTTTTTCTTTTTTTTGTTATGGAAACTTACCTCGGAATTTCCGAGATAATTATCTCAGAAAAACAGAACCTTTTTTTCAAGTGACTGCAATATGCTTCCGTAGAATATGCTTCTATTTATAAGGCTGATAGTTAGTCAGGTGACATAAAAGAGAGGAGGTGGGAAAACCCCTTTTTTCATATTAGACTAAAAGTGTGAACATATATTTCCCTTGATTTGTAGTGAACCATCCAAACTACCAGGAGAAAGTTGCTGGTTCAGTTTTGCTGTCAGCCTCATGCTCGTTGTAAAACTGTTGAAAAGCTTGATTGTTGTATTGCTGCTCTTGGATTCTGGATTTGTGGTGTTGAACAGAAAACTGCGGTAAAGTGCACTTTACAAGCATCATGTATTTGGCCGCCGTCTCCTTTTCCACTGCTGCTGAAGTGGTGAAGGTCACATTTGCCTTTCTCTCTCACTCTCTCATCTACGGCCTATTTCAAAAAGCTTCATTTCTATTGTTTTCTTTTGCAACTTGCTCTTTGTGTGATGTGCTGTGAGTGGTTGTTTTCAAGCCTCTTTCTGTTTGCTCACCATAGTCAGAGAAAGGAGCTTTTAAAGGAGACATATGATGCTTTTCCAGTTTGTGTGTTGAACAGGTTTGTGGATGAAAACATCCAGCCAGGTAAAGTGAGAGCGTAGACCAATATTTCCTATACAGGCTGTAAGCAGTTGACCAATCACGACAGAGTGGAGCAGCTGGCCAATCAGAGCAGACTTTACTTTATCAGGCTGCAAAGAGGAGCTGCAGTGACGGACAGTTTGAGGAATGTGAACATTAAAGCATGTAAATATTTTCAAGTAATAACATAACATACACATGTAGCAATGAAACGTATAACATGTTATTACGCTATGTCCATATAAATCTAGTGCATCTGAGGTCGACTTACGTTCGACGGGTTTGCTTTTATGAACTCTGGGTGGAGCAGGAAGAAAAGACAGGAGGTCACCAAGAGTCAGTTCGACTCATTTCCCCCGGGAACAATGTGTGAGCCAAACGTCACAGCGATCAATCCGATACTCGTGAAGACGTAACACTCTGGAAAAACAAAGTAATTAACTGACGTTGCCAACCTTGGAGCCATGGAGCGATGGGGTGGATGAAAACAGCTGCCTGCACATTTCACTTTCTCTGGACTGATTAAGGTTAATGGTCATCTCCGAAACCAACAGCTGTGAAACCCCAGCGGTGACATATTGTTCTGCCTCGTTCAGTCTTTCAGGGACACAGAGAGTGAACGTCAGATCCAGTTCAATTCGTTTAACAACAAACAACCTCATGGGTCAAATCTGACGGTGATGAAGAGGTAAACACCAGCATGCAGGGCCAGCCTCAGGGGCGCTGCAACAATGTGGGCAAAGCACGCAATTACCTGGGGCCCCAAGCTGACAGGAGGTCCCCCGAGAACGGCTGATTCTGTTCGTCTACAGACGGTTTTGTGAGAATCCCTTTAAATTCTACGATCAGCTTTGAAGAGACTGCAACGACACGATGGTCAGAAACTTCGTACTTAAGTATTGTTGATTGTTTATTTATATACAGTCTGCCCTTTGTACAAAATGTTAAAAGAATAGTATGAAAATTGGAATGTGTGGTTTGGTATCATGTGTTTCTTAGGTGTTGGGCGCAGGTTCAGTTTGGTTTGACATAGGGCCCCCCAGGTCCCTTTTTACCACGGGGGCCCCCAAATTTACTTGAAACACTCCTGGCCAGTTAAATCAACACTGTGTCAATTTCGACTGAGCAACAGCGCCCTCTGCAGCCACAAGTAGAAACTAATCCTGTTGGCCTGAACTACACCAAACTCCATCGTTAATTCTTGATATTTTAAAAGTCTCCTTGTTGAATATTGGAGACAAACAATGGGTTTGAATGACTTTTAACTCGTCTACAGTTCGGCCCCACAGTTTAAAAGTCCATATTTCAGTCAATATGATTTTGAAGCTGTTATGTTAGGTCAAAGTAGAACGTTGCTTAAAATGTACGAGATGTATTTCTATCTAAATCATTGAAATAATCTTGTGATGCTCTGTGTTTAAGACATTTCAGTAACTCTCCACTGCCGCAGCCTCCATGTTATGATTCAGACCACTGAATTCCACAGAGTTCTTCAATCACACTGCCCCTCGACTCGTTTGTGATTCCTGCCTTCAGCTGTTTTATGAGCTTTTTGTTTTATGTACATTTTCAAAAGGTAAAAAGAAAAACTCTGCTTAGTTTTCCTCCTCCATCTCTCCACTGCTCCCCTGGGCCGCTCCCCCCTCTCCTTCTCGGCACTGATGGGTTAAACAGCTGACGGCTGTGTGTTTTTCATTGCGGTCGAGATGTATCTCGGGAGAAGCGGTTACACTGGGAGAGAGAGGGAGGATGTGGGAGGAGAGGAGGAGGGTGTGCAGAGGTCCAGCAGGAAATAAGTGAGAGAGACGGAAAAGAACTGACGACAGGATGAAGAACGAGGCAACACTTTAAAGCACATGTTTCCTCTACAGGCTGATACAGAGCTGAAATTCGACTTTCTGTGTTTCCTTGCCTAAAAAAAAACAACTTTCTGCAACTCACTCGATGTTTTGGCAGAAAGTTTGTAGTTTTAAAAGTAAAACAGGTAATAAAGTAAAACAAACGATTTGCCATTCAACCAAGATAAAACAATAGTATGGTTGATATCGAATAACTCAACCTTTCGATGTGCCAATGCCCAAAATGTGAGCATATTGTGGAACCCAAGTGTGCGTCACATCAACAACATGGGCACGAGCGACACTTGTGGTTCCCTCAGCGATGCAGGGACGTTAAATGTGACCCACGAAGTCCAGCTGACATAACAGATCCACTAAGATTTAAACTTTTTTTGCTAGACGACCTTGAACTCTTCTGCTGGAACCCGCTACACATTGAGGGGGTTGTGTCGATTCCCGCAGAAATGTAGGAACGTAAAATAAAACCTTGAACCTTTAGCCAGGAGAAGACCCTGAATCATTTTGGGAACCGTGTGCTGATGAGCTTTTTTGGGGCTCAAACTGAGGATCCTTTGTTATGGGGCAACTTTGTTTGTCGGCCTTGAAATGAAGACTGGGAAGGAGGTGGCCTTGCCCCTGTAATGTGAAACCACTTGTGTATTTATACTCAGGTTAATAGGGATCATGTGTTTCTTGTTTTCCAGCTGTGATGCTCATGGCAGTATGGGGACCAGTACCCCCCGATGTCACAATGCTATTTATTTTGGTGGTGTTGTAAAAGAAAGAGGAAAACAGGGGGGGGGGGGGGGGGGGGGGTTTAAGGATGTATGCTTTTCCTGTATAAGAGGGAAAGAAAGCAAGCGAAGAGAAAAATAAGAGCCAACAAGAAGGAGTGGATACTTTGCTTGAGAGTACATGTGTGGGTTTGGTTCTGAGAAAAGCAGAAAAATTAAATACATAACCATATGGAAAATCACAGTCTGGCATTAAACACGCTCGGAGGCACAGGGTGATTGATCATGAAAAGCAGCAACTGCAGTTTCAGAACGTTGAAGTAGGTAAACATAAACCACGTCTTTCAAGAAAGAGACGAAGAGAGAAAAGAGAGATCAGACTGAAGAGAGAGATAATAGGAGACAGATAAAGATGGAGCCGCCTCGTTAGGTTCTCTCCGTTTGTGAGCGAGCGCATGCGGAGCTCTGATTAGCCTGACCCACATTCACTCCCTCTGAAAAGTCGTGTTTAATCAAGGCTTTGAAGAGCTGCGGCTCATCGCCACTGAATGCAGTTTAACACTGTAAAGAGGAAGTAAGGGGAGGGGGAAAAGGAAAAGGACTCGGAGCCAGACACACTAATTTGGATCAGTTAGAAAGTGAAGTTTACAAGTCAAACGTTTTTATATCAACTGGAGGATTTTCAGCATTTTTGTAAAAGGCTCCGTGTCCACAGAGATGATTTTATTCTGGCTCCATATTCCTCCTGAAGCCCAAACACAACAAGGCTGTAAATAAACCATAGGATGTGAATGTGAGCGTTAATCATTGTTCGAGTGAGACAGAGAGACAGAATAAATCTGAATACCAACCCCGTGCTACATAACACAAGGTTTAATCATCTGAATTGTAAGTTTTAAGTACGTGAAAAGATTCTGAACTCGATTTTCAGGTAGGACTTGTTACGTCTCTGTGTTGTCGTTCTTTCTCAAATCCCCAGAAATCAATGAAATAATAACAATAATGGAAACACCCCAGTCAGAATTGCTTGTCTGAGGAAAAACACTTTGGATTCCAACTGTCTCTGTCGTGTGAGAGATAACGCGGTGTCTTAAGGGTTATTCTGTACTTCTACTACTTCATCTTATCTTCAGTTATGGGTAAGTGTAAGTTATTAATGGACTCTGATGTTCCTTCAAATCTGTTGTGCTTGACAAAGATCATAAACAATTGGAATCTTTCATTAAACCGCGGAGGCTGACTGACCGTTCCCTTACTGTTAAATGGTAAAGGAGTTTAAGAACGGGGGAACTGGGGCATAAGTGAGAACAACCGTGGGAGGCTGAGGAATACAAGGCAGAACATGCAACAGTGGAGAAAAGGTTAGAGGGAAAAAGACAAAAGGGAAGGTGACAACCCAGTAAAAGGGAGAAGGCAGATAGTGACGCACAAAAAAAGAATAAAGCCGAGAGAAAGCCGAGGCAGAGGGTGAGCGAGAGGAAAGGGGATTCAGAGTTACTTAAAAAAGATGAAAAATAAGCAATATAAGAGGAGGATGTGGGGGATGAGAACACACAGACCCAAAATGACCCGCTAAGCCACATGATGGAAAACTCCATCATGTCAAGCTTCAGCTGAACAGACAGCATGAAAAGACCTCAGTGATGTGAGGGAGGGGGGGGGGGGGAGCAGGAGATGGCAGACAGGACAGAAGAGGAGAAAATTGGATTGAGAGAGCGAGGAAGATTTTAGAGTGAGAAAGAAGAGATGAAGGAAAAGAAAGATAAAAAGAGAGGCTGAGTGAAAAGGTGCTGACAACAGGTTATAAATAACCATACATGTTGTGTCATAACTTCTCATCCAGTGGTTTTGTCATTGAATTACAATGAAGGGAAAAATCTATCTTTATTCCATGAAAACCCAAAGCTGGCCTGGTGTGACGGAGTTTCAGCAAAATGTTCACAGAGGGTTGATCCGAGGTTTGTCTGACTCATAAATGCAGAGTTATTGGAGACAAGGGGGCAACAAAACATTTTCCTTTTCCCCCAAATGCAATGGAAAACTAGTCAGAATTAGAGTTGATGCAAAAGGACGGACACAGGGCTCTACTTATACAAACTAAGCCCTTGGTCCAAAGTACACGGCTCAAGTGTCCAAATACACGTTTCCTGGTTTAACAGCCAAACAAAAAGGTGTCTGCAACCAGACATGAGTCAAACGTGTTATACTGTCTCCTAATTGGTGCAGCACTTGTGACCTTCTTTAGCCCGAATGAAAAAGATGAGTGAGCCTTTTCATGTACTGATGCTGCATAAGAGATTTACAGAAAACTACAGGTATTACTATATACTGTATGTGGTGTGTGTGTGTGTGTGTGTGTGTGTGTACTGAAGTTTGTCCTGTAACTACTAAACTCTTTCACGTGCACTGCTCCTCAGTAATTGGGTTTCAAGTTCACAGAGGTACTGCTCAGCTTTTAACTGGTTTATTGCTCTCAGCCATGCACACTCTCTCACACTTTAAAGTGAGAGAGAGAGAGAGAGAGAGAGAGGGAGAGGGAGAGGGTGGGGGGGGGGGGGACTGCAGAAAGTACTTCTGACTTGTATTCATTACACACAGACACACACACACACACACACACACACTCCCCCCCGGCCTTTCCCTACATCTGTCTCTTCTACCACGTTGACTTTCTTCATCGGGCCCAAAGGTTTCACACTGAGCTGAGAGACAATTGTATAAAAGTTTTACATTCATGAAACCAGCTACCAGATGAAAATGTGAACGTTTTTGACACGTGAAAGGAAAACCTCACTTACTTCTCTTTACAAAATAAGATTTGGAAGCCCCCCCCCCCCCCCCGTCTCTCCATGAACTGCTGAGTTCAACAAACTGCACATCAAATGAGCAAAGACATGAAATTCACATCTGCAGCCAAGTCCTGCAGGACTCTGATCCTGCTTGGCCCGCTGTTGATGACATGCATTCATACACTGGGAGCCAAGAGCAAAGAGAACGGGACCTTGGAGAGAGAGAGCGGATTAACGTGGAACATATGGAGGCCGCAGGAAGCAGAGAACTCTGATCACAGACTTAAAGGAAACTGACGAGCGGCTCATTCCAAACTGTCGTTCTGCGTTTGGAAAATGTTCTGTAATGATCTGCTCTGATCCTGGTTGAATCGGGACTAAGATGGAGTGAGTGATACCTGTCGGTCCTCCCCCCTCACTCATCACTGTGCTCTGGTCTTTCTGATGTGTTGCTATCTCCTGTCACTCTGAATCATCCTCAGAGGAATCGCAGCATGAAACAAAAAGTATCTTTGAAGTTCACAGGGTTTTGTAACTTTTGAGCTGCTGAGTTCCTGAAGTGACTCTTTCCTATTTATAACAGAATTTAGTAAAAGGTGTTACATAGACTGTAAATAAAGATGGACGACAGCTCCCCAATTGTTGAGCCAAAGGGTCTTGATCGCCCCCTGGTGGCCGGCTGCAGTGTAGGTCATAAACTCCACCCCCATCTCTTAAAAGTATTTTTTTATATCATTTTAGGTAAAGTTCTTATAACACTGGTGTTCGTTCAAATTAAAGTTTGGTTTTTCATTTGATAACATAAGAAACGGGGTGAAATGACTGACAGCTGAGATTGGTCGAGAGAGTGAAGAAGAGGCACTACGATAACCACGGCTCCACAATCCCGGATGAAAAGACGCATTTGTCGGCCTCTGAAGGACGCAGCCTCTGAAGGACACAGCCTCTGAAGGACGCAGCCTCTGAAGGACGCAGCCTCTGAAGGACGCAGCCTCTGAAGGACACAGCCTCTGAAGGACACAGCCTCTGAAGGACGCAGCCTCTGAAGGACGCAGCCTCTGAAGGACGCAGCCCTGAAGGACGCAGCCTCTGAAGGACACAGCCTCTGAAGGACGCAGCCTTGATGTGTCAAAAAGACTAAATTTATCTTAATGCATCATTAATAATGATCCAGGCTGAAGATTCCAGTTACTACATATTCTACTTTGATGAATGTCTCTCTCTGCACCAGTGCTGCTGCTCAGCGTCTGAGTGAATCAGAAGATGAATCAAGAACTGTGTATTTGCAGAAGAACACCGTGTCTCCCTGGTCACCTTCTGTGGGAGAAACACACGAGCCACTCCCTGAACATCTCAGGTCCAGGCAACCACAAACTCAAACAAACTGTTAAAATCATAGTGCAAACTCCATGCCCTCACTTTATTACACTTTATATGGAGAGTTTGATTTATATGGAATTTGTTTTTTTACATTCAAGCTTCCTGTTTGGCACAAATCCGGTGTTGAACTCTTGAACTTGTGGGCTCAGCAAAGCAAACAGAAGAAAGATGTCTCCATAAAGATGGATACTTTACTTCTGTAGTGGAATTTTACTGAGGTTGCAGCCACTGTTCTGCATTCAGTGACTGATCGTGTGAAAAAATCGTGTTAAGACAGGGCTTTTATTTATTTTAATGGAATAGAGGAATGCAAACTGCTGCAACACACAGATCAACACACAGGTCACAAGTCAACATATTCACTGCATAGGTCATAAAACATTCTCAGACATGAACTCCAGATAGTACTGTGCAGACACGAGTCAAGACCGCAGCAGGAGATTCTCAGTTCTCACGTTCACACGGTGCAGGAAGAACAGGACGTCCTTGTTGGATTCTTCTACGGGTCTGATTCCTCTTGTTCATCCGGACAAATTTGTTTGTTCGCTTCTCCAGTTTTGCGTCTGTCGTCTGTCGCTGCGTCCGGAGGATATCTGACTGAGCCCGGAGAATTCACCACGAGCAAGTGAGCGTCTTGTCGAACATTCTCCCGGTGTGCGGTGAATTCTCTGGGCTCAGTCAGACATTCTCTTCTCAGGAAAAAAAAGTCTATCCAAAGCTACTGAGAGTTGCATTCTCACAAACAGCCCCTCTGGGTCATTTCAGGAGAAACTCTGGCGTTCAGTCTGAAAAACAGCTCAATTGTTAATTTAGTTGAAGAATCAGTGCAGAGGTAATTTATAGAACTTGTAGGAGTCTTGACGTCTACGGGGCTTCGGGGCAGCGTCTCACGCACAAATCCGTCAGGACATTTTGTCCTCATTACAGAAGTACAAGTTCTTTTACCTCACACATGAGATTTGCCTTTTATTCTTTGTGTGTTTGCTCCACTTTGTCATTTCACCTCTGAGCAGAGCGAGCCGACAGCAAACAGACCGAGAAGAACACGACCGGGACGCAGCCAGAGGTGAGAGGAGGGCAGCCGAGGTAACGGAGGCCGAGGAGAGGGAGGGATTTAAAAGCAGCACAAAGTGATCTGGGGAAATTTAAGAGAGGAACTTTACAGATGTGCAGAGTTTAAACCAAAGAAAAGAGATAAGACAGCGACAGGAACACGGTCAGGTCAACTCATGACATCATCCCTGAGTTGCTTCCAGGACGAACGACCCTGGACTGGAACATGTTGCAGGAATTTACTGAGGCAGCTAAAGTGCAGCGGGGAACAAATAATCTTCATTGGACACTTTTAAACCGTCACAGCCTCACGGCCTCGTGGCTTTAATCCAATGAGAGTGATGAGCAGGCTCCGGGCCCCCCCCCCGGTTCATGTTTTATTATTGCTTTCAACAAGTTGTACTATACAGAATGTACTGTGGATTGAATATGAATATATAGCATTATATACTCATATTCTTTTTGTTTACCATGTATATTTGCCTGTAAACATATAAACAGTTTACACTCAGTCGTCCTGTGCCACTGCTCTTTACTCAAGTATATTTCTATACAAACAACTTCTGTTGTAAAAGGTGTAAATTATGTATTTTTAATTAATTAATTCAGTTGCATTTTTAATCCCTATTCTCTTCTCTTCCCGGTGAGGGAACGATAAAGTTTTATCTTATCTTATCCTGACTTCTTTTCTTATCTTATCTTATCTTATCTTATCTTATCATCCCTGTTAAAACCTTTTCATATCCAGTCTATGGTTAAAAACCCAAACCTCTACCAAGGCCCAACAGAAAACTGTGCATGAGACCGCCCGTCACACCCCTGAGTCAGATCCCTGTCTGCAGCGTTCACCGCAGCAACATCTGCCGAGGAGCAGTCACACGTCTCAGTGATGAGACATTTATGTGGAGCGTGTAAAACATTAACTTTAACAAGCAGATGTGTTTGTTTTTTCTTTTTCTCATTCGTCACTCTGCGATAAGATGTTTCTCTATCCAGCCAGAGACGAGAGGATGAGATGACAGGTTAATGCAGATGACGGATATGAAGGAAGATGTGCAGCACGGTGTGATTCAAGGACGTCGGCGGGGGGGTTATGGGAGGTGACGTGTAATGTGCAGAAGTGGAAGGTATGAGTCTGATTAAAGGAGAAGAAGAAGAAAAGAGTGAGAGAGATGGAAACTTCTGTGATAGGATGAATACAACTCCCATTAGTCTGGACTCTCTGCAGGAGCAGTGATGGATGTGGAGTTTGAGGATGGATGGATGGATGGAGGAGGAACAGAGGCACGGGAGGAGAAGGCAGGAAGGGAGGTGAGGAGATGAAGGACATTGTGGAGGGAGTATGGAGAGAGAGACTGACTTTTTGATGTGTGTGTGTGTGCGTGTGTGTAAAGGCAGAGAGGGAGGGAGAGGGTGTGTATGGAAGAGAGGGATAGAGAGAGAGAGAGGGAGAGAGAGAGAGGTTTAGTTCCTCCTCTGAGGCTGACACCAGCAGTCTGTCCTCCTCTTCCTCCGCTGCAGAGACTCCAGCAGGTAAGAAAAGCCTCCTCCACACACTGTGACCCTGTGACAGCCACTTTCTGACGACACGTCCCGCTGCTCCGCGTGACAATAACAGACCGGAGGTGTGAAGGGAAACACATAGAGAGGGAGGAGAAGAAGAAGGAGGAGAAGGAGAAGAAGGAGAAGAAGAGGAAACACCCGACGGCGCGTTTGCGTGCGTGCAGAGACGTGCAGGATTCTAGAAGTTATTCACAAGTCGCCAACTCAGCAGCAGTGTGTGTGTGTGTGTGTGTGTGTGTGTGTGTGTGTGTGTGTGTGTGTGTGTGTGTGTGTGTGTGTGTGTGTGTTAAGTTGCATGCACATATGTATCGGTACGTGCACGATGTTTGTGTGCATGTTTTGTGTGCGTGTATTCAGTCGTGGTTTATCCGGACTGCAGGCGTGTGCCAAACTGATGCTCTGGCTCTGTTGTAGACGTGGCTCCCTCAATGATTTCATTATGACTCTGTTGTTGCACGTGTGTGTGTGTCTGTGTGTGTGTGTGCGTGTGTGAGAGAGAGAGAGAGTGTGTGTGTGTGTGTGTGTGTGTTCAGTTCATTATCGGTGTGTTATCAGGATCATGGTGCAAATTGTGCTTGTTGCTGTGTGTGTGTGTGTGTGTGTGTGTGTGTGTGTGTGTGTGGGGGGGGGGGGGGGGGGGGGGGGGGTGATCAGGTAGAACTTTATTTAACCTACATTCAAATGAACTGAAACACAATCTCAGGTTACATCGAATCAAACTGAAGCTTGAAATGATTTAGTGTGATTTACAACTTTTCACAATAACAGCTCTGTGATTCAGTTGGATATAAAGCAACAGAACCAACGTTGTGCTTTGTATGGAATTGTATGGAAGTGATTTTATGAATCTTGAGATCTGTTCCATACCATGAAATACAAATAATCAAGTTATGAAAATGATCTGGTGGCAGTTTTGGCCTGAGCTCCGCCAGTTGCCAACCGCTGCTGTGGTTTCCCCAAGGACATAGAAGAAGACTCAACTTTAGCCATATGAAGATAAGTTTATGAATATTAAACTTGCACTTGGACACTGCACTTCCTTTGTCTCTTGACAACACGCAAGCCAAGTGTGATACCGATAGTTTGCCCCAGATCAACTTGTAGAACAAACTGTAACTGTGTCTCAAAGGTGCTATATGAATAAAGTTCATTATTTGATCAGGGTGGGAAACGAACTAACTAACCCATATGAGGCACATCCACCTTGTGTTGAAGCGCTGAACATTCTGTGTCTAAGCATGTTTGACAGATGACAGAAATCCGCGTGTCAGCATTAGGAGTTGATACGGGGAAAAAAGCTTTGTGCCAAACATTTCATAACGTGGAGAATCAGCAGATGTTTTCTGCTCGAGTTCTTTTTTTGGCAAGAAACACAAGATAGTATAACTGTCCCTTCCCTTTATAATGTATTTAAGTTTCTGACAAAGTTGAAACACTCAATGAAAATTATATTATAGCCGTATAGCTTCTATTATTTAATGTTCACAGTCCTCAGTGTCAAATGGTTGGAACATAAATCAGTGAGGTTTCATAATAGTCTCAGTGCTCCGGCAGCGGAGCTCAGCAGCTTCTACTGATCCGTTTACTTTGAATGTGTTTGTGTTTGTGTCTAATGGGAGCACAATTACATCAGCACTTTGAAAGTTTGAAAGTTATTATAATAAACGTATCATCAGCTTCTTTTAAAACCTGTCTGTTGTTTTTAAATATGTCTTTAGTGTGTCACTGTTGTAAAACTGATCTGGGGAGAACAGCGTTTTTCTTCCAGCGTTTATTATGGAAGTCACAATAAATCAAATTCTGGGTCTATCAGCTAACGTGCTCACAACACAGAACGTAAAGATGGATGACACATCTCCACCTCCTCCCACGACCCAGAAATGAACCTAACACAAACTTTGACCCGTCCCAACTCCCAACATGGAGGAGACAAGATTTGTCTGTTGTTGCAGTCATTGCAAATTCACAGCGAAATGAGGATCGAGTAAATAAATTGAAATTAATGATAGAACTGTATCCTCTGACCTGAGCCTGACTGTGACAGTGGAGCAGTTTCAAATGTTTTATCATCACTAGCTGGAGAGAAATATGGAGTTTCATTTTCTCAGAGTCAAGCTTCATCCATCATCTTGCATCGTGTTCACGTTCATCCATCACTGTAAAGGCTTCAGGGACTCTCTCCCTTATCTCTCTCCCAGCCTTCTCTCCGCTGTTTACTTTTATTTTTTAGCTTCAGCTTTCTTATCCAGCCTTTTGTTTTTTTTGTTCTCTCTTCACTGTAGATCTCTTCTCCGATGATTTATGTCAGCATGTGTGGAACTGGAAGTCCAGATGCTTAATGTGGGGATTGATGACAGGAAGCTGAGGGAGACAGGAATAAGTTTATTGATAAAGTTGAATGAGGGAAAAAAAGTCAAAGTCATGTTTTAGTGTTGTTTTGTACAAGTGATACTTATTTTTAAACTCTTAAAACAAGCACAATAAACTGGGGCTTGTGTGTGTGTGTGTGTGTGTGTGTGTGTGTGTGCGTGTGTGTGTGTGTGTGTGCGTGTGTGTGTGTCATAAGCTAAGTGAGAAGACAGACTCAATTGAGCATGACTTGATATTTGGGTCAGTGGCTTAAGTTAAGTGTTTGGCTAATAACAAATCCTGGCTACCGACAAATTAGCCTCTGGGGACGATGTCCAGTATCTTTTGGGGCTTCCTGTGTAAACTGTGGGAGTTTGGTCCAAGGCTCCTTCTTCCGTTCGCTGTTCACTGTTTACAGTCTGACTGAGGTGTGAGACCTGAGAAATGACTTTGAGTTGAGAGGGTTAGGGGTTGACACCATCGTGTTTTGTGTCCAGACGACATTTTGGCTGATATCTTTGACCCCAAAAAGCTGGTGCCTCGCCTTCAGGTTCTGCAGATTCACGTGTAGAATCTGTTTCTAGAAGTGAAACACGCAGTAATTATGGTTAAAGTCAGAGTGAGACTTCTGGAAATGAATCTAGGTCAGTGTAATGCCCTCCTTAGTAATAGTGACACAACTGTGGGTGTGTTTGTTTTTATTCCTAGTTGGAGACTATAGGAAACGAACTGGGACTAACATTGAGTCTCTCATGGGTAGAGGCTGCTTTTAAAGGGTTAAGTCTTGGTTTTTGGAATTCAGGCTACAAGTGGTTTAATATAAGGGTTTGGATAAGTTGAGGGTAAGGATGTGGTGTGATGGTTAAGGTTAGGATAAAGAAAACATTAACAGAAGACGTTAAATGTCCACACACCAGCTGACGCTCTCAAAAACGTTTAATTACATCCAAAGTAGAGTTTGTAAAAGCTTCAGACATCCGAGGAGAAGCCACGACTGAAGAGGGGCCGGCTGGTGTGTGGACGTTTCTTATCTCCTGGTTTTCTTCCTGGTTTGTTGAGTTTGGATGGGAGTGCTTTCATAAACTTCCCAAGGAAAGCATTATGTCAACGAGTTGTTCCCCACTGGGACAGTTTGTGTGTGTGTGTGTGTGTGAAAGGTTTTTTACATCGCTCCATTGGAAACCTCTGGATCCCACAACGGTTTAGTTCTTCAGTGGAAAATGAAAGGAAACTCAGGGACATCCCTCAGATGACCTGTATTACAGTTTTAAGGTGTTTTAAGTCTGTTGGTTGTAATTTCCTTTTTCGGTATGAAAGCTTTTCTCTTAATCCAACATGTGGAATGAAGGATTTCCCACATTTTCTAGAAACCTTTCAACGGCTGCCAGAGAATAAATGTGATGAATTTATGCTCATTAAGAATGAACGTGACGATAGCCAACACGTCTTGGCTGCGTTGCACTTTGATGTAACTGAGACAGCTGTTGCTGCGGAAACTTGCATCTCTGCTACTTTTACGATGGATTTTCCTGACGGACTAAACATGGGCACAAAATCAGGAGTCTTCCATCCACGTCTGGGATTTAGTGTCAGTGTTTTAAACTCTTGAGTTGAGGTAACCCTCACAATCAAACATGCTTATTCCGGAAATATCTTGACTCTTGGCCAGTTTTCCACAGGAATGTCATAAAATACACAACTAACTAACACAAGAATGTTGGTTTTGGTTTCGTGACTTTTCATTCTCTAGCTTGTCGGACGTTCCCTCTGGAGAAAAGACAGAACCTCATTTTATTAACGAGTGCAGTGACCGTTGTAAACCTGCCTGTTTGGAATGACAACACCGAAGAGTCACAAGTCTTCCTTCGCTTAATCTTGTTATGAATGTCCAATTTAACATTCTTCTCCTTTAACTTTTACACTTTCCTCTTCTCTCCTCCCCCTCTCAGGTTGTGACAACCATGTTGGTTTTGTGCCTGAGGCTGCTTCTGCTCCTCCCCCTGGTTTGCTGTGTCCCCTCCCCCTCTCGCCCTCCGTCCAGACTCTGCAGACGGTGCTGCGACCACATCGAGCCGTCACCGGCCACCGGCCAGTACCAGATGCCAGAGGTCCGCACGGTCATCAACATGACCATCCTCAAAGGTGACTAACTAACCGAGGGAATCAACAGGTCATGAGCCCCACCTCCTCCATGTTAGCAGATAGGACATGAAGCAAGCTAATAATTCATAGTCCAGGTCAAATCTTTTCCCCCAAAGATGGATTCTGTCATTTCAGGAAGTTCTTATCACGCTGGCATTTGTTCAAGTAATAATTCTTCTGATAAGTTTGGGTTTTATTATGATTATTTAATGCAATAAAAACATAATGATTGACAGCCGACACTGACTCGTGATTGGTTGCAGGGGTGCATGAGTGGCATAAGTTTGCATTGAAACCTCTGGGAAAAGAGAAAGAGGCAGATGAGTGTGACAAGAGATTAAATAGACAATGGTTTTCGACAGCTACACAGTCGGAGTCGGAGAGTTTTGTGAGAACATGTGTTTTGAATTTCGGAGACGTCGCAGCCAGCTTCCATCTGATGAGTCATCGCTCTGCTGATTAATCTTTGGTTCTTTGATGAGTGAACATGCCAAGTCTGTCCTGACCCACCAGCAACCCCCGAACCAGTCCAACTGCTGGACCACAAACAAAAGAAATATCCTTCTGTTTCTCTCTCTCACACACACACACACACACACTTACATAGTTTGGGTTAATTTAGGCTTTGTTATACCACAGAGGAACAATGAAAGTTTCCAGCAAAAGAACTTGGGTCCAAATTTCAATTTCTTGGACCCAGTTGGTTTCCCCAAAATACTTTCCACTAAGCCACAAACTCACTGCACTAGGTCGAACACAAAATCAGACCAATGCATATGAAGTCCTGGTAAACTCCACCTTTATCACATGTCATTGACTTCCACTTAGTGCATTCAACATTTATGAGGTGGCCATTCGGGGTTCAGCATCTTGCCCGAGGACACTTCGGCATGCAGATGGGGAAGACTGGAATCGAACCTCCGACCTTCTGGTATAAAAATACAGTAGTTTCCACTGTGGCATAAAAAATTGTTTGTTGGCACAATGTTGATGCAAACGAGATCAAGTTGAAGAAAGAGACACGCTCCAAACTCCATCAGCAACTTTATCCATGATCCCTTAATGCTTGAGTGATTGTTTGGTTGTTCATTGGTGGGCGACAGGTTGAGGGTGACTGCAGGAACCACGAAGTAACTTCTCTAAAAGTGGACACTTGAGTTTTAGTCTTGCAAAGACTGAGCGGGAGGAAGAAGAGACCTGTGGAGTCACCGGCCATGTGTGCAGTAGGTCGTCTGACTTCAGGACAAAGGATCAGTTCCATATATGGCCGTAAGAGCAGAGGTGGCTGCTGAGCTGCTGTTCGTGGAAAGAGTCTCCTTTTGGGTTTTTTGTGTGGGCGGACAGATCACTGTGGATGTGTGTGGTGGTGGTGGTGGTGGTGGTGGGGGGGGGGGGTGGGGGGATGATGGATCATGGTGAACGAGGGCAGCGCTCGGGCCTCTTACTGTGGTTAACTCAGCCCGGGCTGCGCTCATGTCCTGCCTGAAGGGATCCAAAGCTGCCTCCTACAAACAGAAACAACAGAGATTTGTGGCTTTTCGGGGGGGTTTTGATTTCACCAAGTTGATTTAAAAAAGATTTATTCAGCGCTGCATGAATGGAAATTTGTCATCCCTCAAATAAAATTGTCACTTCCAACAGTTTCAATAAGCTGCAGAGTTTCTCAGTTTATTGTCGAGGGAATGTTTTCATAGCTCTGAGGCATTTTTATATTATTATACAGCTGCTTCATTGAGATATGAGGATGAAGTTTAAGAAGTGTCACTTGAGTGGGTGGACGTTGGCTCAGTAATCATTTTCAGAGCATGTTGTCAGGTCATATATGAAATTTAAAACCCAGACGAGACAACGTGTTGAGCTGTTGTAAGGAAACAGATTGTAAACAAGAGGCGAGCAAATAATAATTTCCAGCAAATACTTCTCACATCAGCACGACGCGTCTCCACTTCTCCTGCTATCAAGAATCAAACCAAAATATCTCAGGAACGAAAACTGCCATCTTGTGCCAAAGACATCATTTGGAACGTTAACCTTCTGTCTGCACCGCTCATCTGCATTTTCTCTTTTCTTCTCAGGGGACAGAGGAGACAAAGGAGATAAAGGTACACCTGGGAAACCAGGTCTGGAGGGCACCGCCGGCTACCGAGGACCCATGGGCCCTAAGGGCAGCAAAGGCCAGGCGGGTGTCCCCGGTGACGCCTGCAAGATCCCTCACTCCTCCTTCTCCGTGGGACGGCGAAAGGCCCTGCACAGCGTGGACTACTACCAGGCGCTGGTGTTCGACACCGTGTTCGTCAACCTGGACGAGCACTTCAACATGTTCAAGGGCAAGTTCTACTGCTACGTGCCGGGGATCTACTTGTTCAACATCAACATCCACACCTGGAACTTCAAGGAGACCTACCTCCACCTGATGCACAACGACAAGGAGCAGGTGATCCTGTACGCGCAGCCCAGCGAGAGGTCCATCATGCAGAGTCAGAGCGTGATGCTGAACCTGGCGCTGAACGACGAGGTGTGGGTACGACTCTACAAGCGCGAGCGGGAGAACGCCGTGTACAGCGACGACGTGGATGTTTACATCACCTTCAATGGATACCTGGTGGCGCCGAGCATCGAGTGAAAACGTGAGAATAACGAGCAGATTGGCAAAAAGCTCTGGGTCGGATTATTTACTCTTTTTTTGGCCGTGGATTCCACTTTTCCCCAAGACAGAAGAACTTAACAGGACAAGTTTGGTGCTTTTTTCCTCTCAGCCTGGAAAGGAACATACTTAAACCTGGACTTCCCATAAAACATATTAGAATCAAAAGGAGCAATAATTAAGAGAAAAGGTAACGAAGCACACGATTAGGAAAGAATGTCGAATCACTTCCTTTCTGACAGAAATACAATTTTGTACAAAGCCCAACATCTGTCCTTCTTCTGTGCTGAGCTACTTCTCCTCTTACATCAGGGACTTTGTGTAAAGTTCTTTCACTTGTCAGGAATCATGAATCTGTGCAATCGTTTTTATATTTGTGCTAAGATGAGCAGTGAGATTGACGTGTGTTTGCAGAGGCTGCTGTCGTACATTCAGCACGTTTCCTTGGTGCCTTTCAGAAGAACAATTTAAAGGGTCAGTTCACTCCTCCTCACTTAACCTGACAGAGTGTGGCCAAGCAAGTCGTTTAAATTGATGTTACATAATAATTTATCCACTGCAGGAGATTTGAAGACGTTCCCTACGTCTTATGTCGCCCTTGAGTGTTTTTACCTCTAGAACCTGTTCTCGTTTTGTCCACCAAGAGCAGAAGGTGATTTGTCAATCAATGGTATTTACTGAGTTTGTGCTGAATCATGCCTGCCTGATGAAGACAGTAAAATCTTTATGGATGGCCACCAACCACCACCCACTGATTAGGGTCGGGTACTTAAGGTCAGAGACCAAATTACGTTAGAACAACCGAGCATCGATTCAGGTTAAATTGATCGATGAGAGACCAAGTCGACTCAATGAAGAGCTTTAACACGAGCAACGCTACATTTCTGTTGTTGGTAATTGGAGGCAATGGCGAGCTGTGTGCTGTTTGAACTGACCCTTTAAACATGAACATTTCCTTACATATCAAAAACTAATAAAAACAACTGTGGTGCTTTATTATCAGATGCAGGAATGCATTATGGTTCTTGTTGAAATGTCTTGTATTGTTACAGACGTCAAACTGCAGAGCAGTGTATGTAAATAGTTGTATAATAGCTCATATCTGTGCGAACACTTAATGCTGTTGGGGCTGGACTGTGTGTGTTTGTGTTTTTATTTCTCCTTCACAGAGTTTGTCTTTGTTCTGCATCACTCAACATCCTCAAGACACTTGATTAGAAGGAATTAAAGGTTTTTCATCATTTTTCAAAGAACCAGGAGCCTGTTTCTGCCAATCACATGTCACACAGCACACGGTCACTGTCATTACTCCTGTCCTGACACCAGAGTGCAGGAGTTGTCTCACCATTG